>JAOANU010000025.1:30000-276048 GCA_034387635.1 Rhodosporidiobolus odoratus
CTCGTCACAGTCCGTCATCATGGCTCTAGACTATCTCGCCAACGCCTACGGTCGCCTCGTCCTCAGCTTCAATAGCTTGGAGCGTATCACGGAGTACCTGGAAGTACCACAGGAACCGCTAGACGGGAAAAGGCCGCCAGCAGATTGGCCATCAATGAAGGAGGGCAACACCCTGATTGAGGTTAGGGATCTGGTTATGAAGTCTGTCTCATTTCCTGTTTCATCTCCGACTTTGCGGGTCTGATAACTTCGAGTCGTTAGATACGATGCCGAGCTACCGCCTGTGCTGCACGGCATTTCCTTCGAGGTTAAAGCTGGCGAGCGCATCGGCAGTGCGTCCTTTGTGCCTTGCGATGATGCCTTGTCACTGACACTTCTTTCTTTGCAGTCGTCGGAAGAACTGGAAGTGGAAAGGTGAGTCTGATCAGAACCCCGCTGCCCACTTTCCTGATCTTGTCATGCACCGCAGAGCACGCTCGCCACGTCTCTTCTCAGATTCACCGATCCTGCCTCCGGGTCAATACATATCGACGGAGTGAGTCTCCGCACTCACCCTTTTCGTGCCGTTCCCCTGCTAACCTCGACTTCCCAGCTCGACATATCATCCATATCTCTCACCGATCTTCGTCAGCGCATTACACTTGTGCCACAAGAGGCCGATCTCTTCGCCGGAACGCTGCGGGAGAACCTTGACCCTTTGAGCGAACACACCGACGCCGAATGCTACTCCGCCCTGGGCCGCGTCCATCTGCTCGACCCGCCGACCTTGTCGAGGTCAGGAAGCGCCACGCCGTGCTCTATCATGACCGACAATTCGCAGTTTCCGATGAGCAGGATCACGCTCGAGCACTATGTTAGCCACGGCGGAACAAACTGGTCAGCCGGGCAGAGACAGCTTATAGCCCTCGCACGAGCGTGAGTCTTCTTCCCGATGCCATTCTCCCCCCGCGTGACGATGCTTACACGTTAATACCCTCACAGACTCCTCCGTGATTCTCGCATTGTCATCCTTGACGAGTCCTCCGCCGCTCTCGACCACAGACTCGACAGTCGCCTGCAGCGGATCATGCGGGACGAGTTCCGAGACGCAGCAGTCCTCGTCATCGCTCATCGTCTGTACGAGTTTTCTGCTCCCTGGCGCTGCGGCGAGCACCGAGGCTGACCATGATCTCGCCCTACGTTACCTCCTTCCCTTTATTCTAGCCGCACCGTCCTTGACTCGGATCGTATTCTCGTACTTGATGCCGGGAGAATCGTCGAGCTTGACACGCCAACCGCTTTGCTGGCCAAGGAGGGTGGGGTGTTCCGTGACATGTGGGAAAAGAGTGGAGGAAAGACCTGGGTCGACGAATGATGCCCACCGTGTACTTCTGTTCCGTAGATTTCTCATCCTGTCGTACTCGTGATGTGACAATATAGCAAGTCCGTCTTGTACTGCAAATATACCGGGTACAACCTAAAAGAAACTAATGAGAACCTACTCATGGGTACTTCTTACAAACTGTCCGGTCCACCTTTGACAAGTCCTTCGGGATGTAGCCCGCCTGAACAGCGTCCTGAAAGATGTGAGGAGTGGGCATTCTTGTCAATTGGCATGCAATAGAAGAAGCGGGGAAAACTGAGCGCACCCGATAACCCCACAAGCTTGAGTTGAGTTCCGTCTTCCAGGACCAGAAGATCTGGCCTCTGTGGTGGTGCAACGGGGGAGAAATAAGCTGATCAGCTCGGTTGTTACAAGTCGGGGGAGACAAACGAGAAGAAGAGCAACGCACGCGCCCTTCTCGGCAGACATGATCGCGGCGGCCGCGAAGTCCCGGAAGAACTGGTTCGAGCCGTTCGAGGCGATAGTCAGCTCGCCACTGTTGACAAGCGGAAACCTCGTCAGCAGAAGTGGAGAGTCAGAAAGAGGGCGAGTCTCGAGAACATACCCTCCGATTGTCGACAGGCTCCATTCTCCGGTTATGACCGGGAAGCTATTGACTACGACAAGCAGTCAACGTCAGCCATTCCTTCAGGCTGATAGGTGTAGGGGGGCGCAGAGCGTACTAGGCCGGGTGGTCTTGCAGAGCGAGGAGATGTATCCCTCTCGTGTTCGATTGGCGACCGCGACGGTCCACTGCGCGTAGTTGTGGTCGTCGTAAGCGACACGGTCGGAGGTGTCGATGTAGGTCTTCGGGTGGCCTGCTCCCCACCACTGTGGTGAAACAAATTAAAAAAGGTCAGCGGGGATGTATCTGCGAGAGACGAGGGGTTGGGGAACTCACGTCGTCCATGACTGCGACGAGGGGGGACGTCAGATACTTTGTACCAGGATGGGCCAGATAGGAGCAACGCACATTGGATGGTAAGGCATGAAGCATTGCGGCCAGTACAGGAGATCTGCGAGAAGGAGAAGAGGCATTCAGAAAAAGCGAACACTCAAGAGAGTCACTCTCGCTCACTCCCAGAGACTGTTCAGTAGCGCGGATAACCTTCTGTGCTTGCGGGTAGTAGACGGAAGTCAGATCTGCCGGAATCCGGGAGAAAGTCAGCCTGGGTTCAGGAAAAACACCCGCAGTACAAGCTGGGACGTACTGGTGGACGAGTCTTGCTTTGGCTCGTTGACAACCTCAATCATCGCGACTGTACTGGCCAGAAACGCCGTCAGCAAGCGGCCCCAGGCAGGGTCAAGACGGCTGCGCTGGCTCACCAGTCGAAAAGTCGGGGTCAGTGTGGGCGAGCCTCGTCCAATTCTGCAACACCTTGTACGCCCTCCCGTAGTTATAGTCCGAGAAAAAGCCTGGTACAACAGTCTCTGCGGGTAAGACCGGAATTATGAGGATGTGGCCGAACGGAACTAAGCCAGGGAGGGTACTCACTTTGTCCGGTGAAGGTCTCGTTGACGCTCTGACTGCCGGGTGCCGCGTGGAAGTCCAGAATGACATAGAGGCCTGGGAGGACAAGGAAGTGAGCCAGGCATTGCGGGAAGCGCGAAGTCAGAAAAGACGCACCAGCTCTCTTTGCCCAGCGCAAGACCTGCTTGACGTACTTCATCGAGCCTTTGGCGTAGTACTCTCCCTTATCAATGGTTGAGTCTACGGTCCAGTCTAAGGAGCACGAAGGAGTCAGCGGACGCCAGGAGCGAGAGAGGAAATAGTTCTTACAACCAAGCGGGAGGCGAACGGTATTGATCCCCAGAGTGGCCATCTCGTCAAAGTCGCTCTGCTGGTAGAACGTATTCCTGCAGACTTGACCGTCAGTCCTGAACCGCTGAATCGGGCGAAAAGACGCAGCATTACCAGTGATTCTCCCATCGGCGCTGCATCACCCTCAGGCCATTCGCCTTGTTACAGCTCCACTCGTCCGGGTAGCCTTTGCATCCGAGCTGTGCATGTGATGGTCACGGTCAACGAGAAAACGGACGTAATGCGGAGGAGACAGCGCACCTTCTCCCAACTATCCGGAATCATCCACTGTTTTTCCACCCCATGGCCCAGTCAGTCCACCTCATCAAAGGTTAGGTTTCAAACGAACGCACCGGCTCAGACACGAACAAACTCCCCAGATTCACCCCTCGGACCTTGTCGACCGGTATCCAAGCCGTCGCCTTCGTGCCCACGGACGACGAGGACCGTTCAGCCATGTCGACCTTCGCAGCCATGCCGCCGTTGACATGCTTGAACGACGTGTGCTTGGAAGAGGGTAAGGACGCTACCGGAGCGATGTTGAATAAGCTGACTAGCAGCAGGGCGCTCAGCGTCTGCGAGAGCATGGCCACGGCTCAGGTGGGACTGTTGGAAAGAGAGAAAAGGGAAGACGAAGAAGAAAGTCTTTATCTTTGCGGCGGCTCGACGATCTGATTAGGAGTGATAAATGGCGCTCCTGAGGGACGGATCGTCTGCCGCGGTGGGTCCGGGCGGAGGGCTGGAGCGAGGCCGGATCAGGTAAGCCACCTTCGAGTTGTCCTGTTCATCCATGGCGAGGTGACGCTTCGCGGTCTATTCAAACGCCAGGTATATACCGCCACCAGAAGCGGGGCATGGAGTTACGAGAGGTGCCCAAACAGCGGGAGAAAAGGAAGGAAAAGTGAGGAAATTGGCGACCTGCGTAACAACAACGTCAAAGGCAGGAGTCGAGGGTCGTCATGCGCACCTGATGTGAAAAGAATGTATTGGCAACCCAAGAGGCACGCCGAGGGATATACAACAGACGTCCGCCCCGATTGGGTCTACCTTAACGGCGGCAACGCGCTCCTACAAACCGGACAAATCGCCCTGACCAACATCCACTGCTCCAAACACTCAGTATGCACAACATGCCTGCAAGGCGTGACCGCACACTGAAGCCTAACCTCATCCGCGCGTCCATTTGCCAAATCCTCCTTCGACGCGACGACCTGAACCTCGGTTAGACAGATAGGACAGTCAGGCTCGATGATCTCGCCGGGTTGTTTGCCTGATTCGAGGTCGGTGGCGGTCAAGTCTGCGAGGAGAGAGTCGGGGAGGACGACTGGGTGGTAGTTCCAGGAGGTGGTCTCATGCAATTCGAGGATGCGGACGAGGGTGCGGGGGAGGAAGAACCGAGAGCCACCTCCGCCGATGGTTGAGAGACGAGCGAGGAGGCGGTCGAGAGGAGAGGATGTAGCAGAAGGGGAAGAAAGACGGGATTGCAGGAGCAGGATGGCGGCCTGCAAAATGGAGTAGAAGGCGAGCAGGTAGATCCAGGCTGTGTTCCGGGCTCGTGTCAGCACAGAGCATCCACGTGGTCAAGTGCGGGAGGCGAGAGAAATACGCGGAGAGAAAGGCGGATGCGAGCGCAAAGCAAAACGGCTGAGAAAGAGACTTACGGCTCGTCTCGACCTGCAGACAGTTATCCTCTCTCCCCCAGAAGTAAAGGGGCGGCAACAGCCTCGCCACCGTATTGCCCACCACAAACTCCGCCGACAGACTCTGACGAGCAGTTCCTCGCTGAACGTTGCGAACGATTTGCGGAACTGTCCAAGGTGAAAAGATCAGTTTGGGATGAGACGAGAGCAGGACAGAACGAATGACGTACTCCAGTAGCTGTAGACTACCCAGAAGAGGAGAGGCGTCCAGCCCCACCAGAAAAGCAGATAGATGCCGAAAGCAGAGATGAAAGTTCCAAGCCCGCCTGACGAAAAGAGCAAGTCGTTCAGTACCCTGGATCAGGCAGCAACACACACTGCCACGAGGTTCGCGAAACTCACTCAGCACCTTCTGCCTCCCGGTGGACCTATCCCAGGTGCCCTGTTCTTCCGTATTACTCAGCAACCCCGCGCTCTCCCCTCCTTCCTCTGCGGGGTCGCCAGCTTCAGCCGCGGGCGCGGGAGCAGCCGGGACAGTGACGGGAGGACGATCCGGTGTAGCGTCGCGGATCAAGGCGATGTAGCGCAGACCGAAGAGAAGGGAGGAGAGGATACCGAAGAAAGCGGCGGCTAGTAAGGGGATCGAGGTTAATGAGGCTGCAGAGAGAAATTCAAGTCAGCGACACTCATTCTCTTCAGCGGCACGAGTGGCCGCAGAGAGAGGAGATTCGACGGTGTGGCAGGAGGAGTGGTTAGCGGACGTACCTGTGACGATTCCTACCGTAGCCAATGTAGTCCCGAGATAAGCGTCCACCAAACACATCCCTGCAATTCCGACCAGCGCAACATTCGAAATAGTTCCCGGTCTCCCTTGCACCTTCTCCAACTGCCTGACCATAACCGCCACAATTATCGCCTGAGAAATCGCTAGGCACACGACGAATGCAACGCCTTCAGACCAGTAGCTCTGGGTGAGAGTAATCCGTGTTGAAGGGAGGGAAAGGACGAGACCGCAGTTGTGTGAGGAGAGGATGGTGGAGAGAAGGGCGGGAGGGAGAGAAGCGGCGGAAGATCCGGTGGGATGAAAGAGGGAGGCGTAGGATTCGGCGTAGGTCGAAGCATCGAACGAGGGCGGCAAGGGCGAGAGAGCGCCAAAGAGCGAGAAGACACATTGAGGTATGACATAGATTTCGTCTCCCTCATTCTCCTCGCCTTGATTGTTCGAGTAGCTGTCTTCGAAGCGTGAGGCTTCTTCCAGGTCTTCGGCTTTTCTTCTGATGCGATGCCGGACTTCGTGGAGCATGGCATGTCCGATGGCGTGGGCGGTGCGGTTTGCAGAAGGCGAAGAGAGGGAGTCGACGACGAAGGGTAGACTGATGACTTGGTAGACGTGTGAAGGAATGAAGGAAGGGGTCGCAAAGCCGTAGACGCGGCCTGAGGAAAGGAAACTGCAGCGGACGAATCGGTCAGAACAGGTATCAGGGCAGTGCGGAGCAGAAACGCACTGAACCGCTTCCACGTCCAGACTTGTCTCTTCCTCTCCTCGTTTGATCATAAGGTCTCCACTGAGGTACACCACCGGACCTTCCCTCTCCCAGTCTTCCCAGAGATTACGATCTCCGCCCTTGAGCTGAAGCAGCTCGCCACCGTCGAAAAAGTCCATTCCTTCGCGCAAAGGAACCACGGGCCCAGTGGCCGACGTCTGCACAGAACGGAGGTTGAAAGAAACCCTCTGGTCGACTTGCTCAACCAGGGCGGTGGGCAGCCAGGGAAAGGAACCACGCAGGTTTGTGCGGTTGAAGGTCGTGGTGATGGTGGTGAAGTTACGCGAGTCTTCTAGGGGTGCAATCGGGACAGTGCTGTTTTCACCCGACTGCCGGACGTGGAAGCGGCGTGCTGAGGAGGAGGAGGTCGTGGCGTTCCCGGTCGCGGCTTCCTCTCCCGTTGATCGCGTACCGTTCTTCTCCTCCGAGACCATCTCGATTTCCCGTTCCTCCTGCCATGTTTCGTTTAGTCCCATCTCTGCCCAGCTGAATGGCTTGACCTCCCACGTTCCCTTGCCAAAGCCAGTCAGGTTCTGCGGGAAGATCCGCATTGGATCCTGCGCCGCCTTTTCAAACGAACCGAAGAGACCCTGGACTAGCGGCATGACAGGCGGAAGCTCGGTGCTGTTGGATGGAGTGAAGGCGGGAATGCGAAAAGCCTGTGCCGCGAGGGCAGTCGAGTTGCCCTCGGCATCGTGAGATTGCTCGAGTGGCGCTGTTCCGTTTGCGACGTCGGGCCAGAAGGTCGAGTTGAGGTAGTCGGACGTTCCATGACCTGCTCCGAGCCACCGTGCGAGCCCTTCGGCGCGGGCTTCTCGACGGAGGAGGTTGGCCTGTGCGTGTGCATAAGCGGTTTTGGCGTCGGTGGAGTTGGCGTTGAGTTGAGCAAAGTTGCCGACGGGGGAGTTGTTGGAGTTGATGAGGTAGAAGAGGAGTGAGAGGAATAGCTGCACGGGGTGATTAGGGCTGTCAGTCGAGTCAGTGAGCGTGGAGAGGAGGAGGACGGGGAACTGACGAAGTAGGTGAGGGAAGGTCGTTGGTGTTGCTGTATAGGTACGCGCTGACCTGGAGTGGTCGCAGGTAGGTCCATCGGATGCTGACCCTCCTCTGTGTCTACCTTAGTAGCCTGGCTGAGCGGGTCGACGGCGGGGAAGGAAGCGGAAGATGAAGACTCGGAGCCAACTCTCGCTCTCTCAACTTGAACCTGCGTGCCCTCCAGATACAGCTAGACACACCTGGCTAGAACGCAATCTACCGCTATATGCTACCTCCCCCTCCACCTCGCCATCCCTCTACATCTCACCGTTCCCCTCCACCTTCACATCCTCAATCTCAAACTCACCAACAACACCCACACGAGCAGCACAAGCCAGCCCTATCGAGCTCAACTGTAGAATCACAGCCTCCTGTCCTCCCGTCCCTCCCACGCAGAGTCGCCCTACCGCCCTCTCAGCCTGCCTCCCCTCATCCTCATCCTCCTTCTCCTCCCCCACCTCCGCCCCGGCATCCCTCTCTCCCAGCCCCCGGCGAACCTTCAATCGCCGTACAGCAGAAACTGCAACTACTCGAGGATGCTCAAGTCAATGAATTGCTCGAAAGGGTGGGCGGACAGCTCACAGAGCTCAGAGTAAAGCAACTCGACGACGACGATGAGGTCGTGTGGCCGGAGAAAGAAGCTTTCCGGCTCCTCGATGGCAAGGTCGACTGGATCAGCTACGGCATTGCTGTGAGGCTTTCTTTTCTTTTCTTCCTGGCTTTCTTCGCTGCGTCCCTACTGAGCAACATCCCGACCCTTTCTCAGTGCGCCCTCGTCCTCGCCACCTCTTCCGTCCCCGCCTCTCTGATCACCCCACCCCCCTCCACCCGTTTCTCCCTCCGAGCCCTCCGCCGTTCCCTCGAGCGCCTCTACATCCTCTTTCCCCCAGCAGCCTGGCAACCCTTCCTGACCGGCACCCTCACCCACGTCTACCGCTGGGAAGATCACTTTCTCACCGGTTCTTACCTCGCCGTCTACCTTTTTCTCTGGTTCTTTGATCTCTTGTTGCTCTGCCCAGTCGGGGTTCTGTTGGGGTACCTCCTGCGGACGAGGTTGTACCCCCCATCTCCGGAACAACTCGTCGCTCAGGCCGAGGTACGGGCAGCGCGTACCAAAGAAGCCACCGAGTTGGGTAAACAGCTTCAGACTTCGAGCCGGTTTGGTATCGGAATCGCAGGCGAGGGCGTAAGAGGGTTGTGGAGCGAGGTCAAAGAACGTGTAGGGAGAGGAGAGGATGAGGGTGACGAGCATAGCATTGCGAATGGGCTGGGCAGTGGAGCGTTGCTGGGTGGATTGCCAGGAATGCCATCAGGGGCGGCGGACAACCTTCGCCGCAGAGTCGGCTTGCAGGCCCACCACCGCTCGACGTCCTCGACAGACTCGACGTTTACCACTCCGCCTTCCCCTACTGGAACTCCCAGTGGCGGATCCACCCAACCGTCCTCCGCCTCGACTACAAGTCCTGGGCCCCGACCGGAAGAACCAGCGCAAGGCATCAGCGGGTCGAGCGATGATGTTTCGCTGTATAGATTGGCGAGAAATTTGGCGCGGACCTTTGGACCGCATGTCCAGCTGTGGGCGGAAGAAGTGGCCGATTTGAGCGAAATGCTGAAAAAGTACGTAGATGCGTTCCTTCTCTCCCCTGCCCAGTACATCCCATCCTACTAATAAGACTGCCTACTTGTTTCCTCTTGTCCGCTGAATCGGTGACCGTCCTCGTGACTAACGAGCCCAACTCTCTACCCTTCACCCTTTCGCAGTACTCTCCTCCACCCCTCCCACCCCTCCTCCATCCTAGTCCTCCTCCGCCTCCTCACTCTCTGCCTCACCCTCCTCCTCGTTCCAATCTGGCTACAGTACAAATCTATCGGTCTCGGAGTCGGGGTCGAGTTTTTCGCATTGTGGCGGGCGAGGGAGGTATGGCCTCATTATCGGAGGGCTCTGTTGCCTTGGTGGTGCGCACTCGTCCTGTCCGGTCATATACCTAGCTGCCGTCGTCCGGCTTCCACAGTCAGTCGTACACGGTGGGGCTGATGCTCCTTCTCCACCCTTCCACAGGTGGCTTTTCCTCGGCGCCCCGACTGATGCCGAGTATGCCCTTTACGTTCTGAAGAAGCGTAACGCCGAGGGTCGACCGCTCAAGGGGAGCAAGACGATCAAGCGGGAGAAGAAGAGGGAGAAGAAGAGCGAAAATCGAAAGGTGCGTTTTTTTCCCCTTCTTGGCCTCGATGAAAGTTCCGCTTGGGAAGCGCAACCGATTGACCTATCATCTCATCCAGTCTTTCCCTTTCGCTGTACCACGTAGCTTATCTGCTTCTTCCATCCTCTCTGAGAAAGAGACACCAAAGTTGGGCAGTACGTCCTCTTCGTCCCTTTGCTCTCAATCTCTTCTGAAATACAGCAGCGCACCTCTGACTGTCCTGGTTATGCCGTCCTTTACTACATCGCAGGCTACTTTGCTCTACACCTCTCCACTCCAGGTCGACTCGACCTAACTCCCCTAAATCTAACCTTCACCCCCGTCCGAAAAATCCGTCACCTAGGCAAACTCGTCTCTCGATTCTCTTCCAGTATTACCTCTTCTTCATCCGGCGACGAGGGCGATAGCGTCGGCGCCTTCTCCCCCTCCTCCTCCTCCGTTGCTACTACAAGTGCGACCGGGAGTAGTTATGTGGCTGGAAGTGCTCAGGGGGTGGAGATTGCCGTGGGAGAGATCAAGGGGGTCAGGAAAGTTCAGAGCTGGGTCAAGGCGATGGAGGGGTTGGTGGTCACCCTCAAAGGGGGAGAGGTGAGTCCCGACGTTTCTCTCTCTCGCTCTCTCGTTCCCTCTTTCTCTCTTGCCACTCACGAGGAGATGAACGTCGATTGATGAATCTGCTTCTTCTTCGGGGTGGCGGCACACATGTCTGCAGGTATTCCGCTTCAATAACGTCTTCAAGCGCGACGAATGCTTCAACAAGCTACTTAGTGTTTCGGGAGCTAGCTGGGAGGCGGCATGAGGAGGTCAAGCAAGCGGGAATCGCAAGCCGGAACCGTACCCATCCGGCAGGCGTCTTGACAGTAGTGTTGTTGTTTTCTCTCTCGTTTCGCTTTGCACATAGACACATCTCCTTGAGGATGTCAAGCTTAGGCAGCCTGAGGAAGAAAGGAAGAGCAAGCGAAAACGCTCTTCGCAGTTTCTCCTGTCGCTTGAAATTGAACTAAGCCTACTCGACGCTTTACCTCTTCCCTCCCTTCCCATACCCCTGCATCTTAGTCCCCTTCCCCACCCACCTCCCCTCCCACTCCCCCCTCGCCAAAGCTCTACTATTCTCCCTCGACCCCTCAACCCCTTCCTCCCCAACCCCTCTCTCCCACTCCGCCCTCTCCCTCCCCCTCTCCCTCGCCAACCGTCGCACAACCTCAATCAATCCTTCCACAGCTTCTTGAGAAATCTGATGATGCAAAACGATCCTTCCCCACCCTCCGTCGTTCAACCTGATGTGCTGTTCCTCCCAAACCCTCTGTGCCAATTCTGGGCTACTGAACCCCGCCGACCTCGGATCCATCCAGACTTGATTCGTCTCGACCGGAAGTTCGAGCGTGATCCCTTCGTCGACTAGGGCGGTAGCGAGGCGGGTGGCGAGGGTGTGGGTTCGGGAGAGCTGAGGAAGGGTGGTGCTTAGAGCGTGGGAGGCGGCTAGGGCTAGAGGACCGGATTGTCGCCAGCCTCCTCCGAACAGTTTACGAAAGTGAGTGGCTTTTTTCTGCGAAGGAGACGAGCGAGACGGGGGTTTGGGAAGGTCACGTGATAGGCCATGGCAAGACGGTCAAACCAGCGGGCAAAGTCGGGTCGTCTGCGCCAGGATACATACTGGGTGTGGAGAGAGTGCTGCAACGAAAGGAAGAAGCATACGATAAATTGCTTGGGCCCGACCAGGACACTGAAACCAGCCGAATCTGTCAGCATGAACTCTTCTGATCAAACTGGGGACAAGCACAGAAAGAAGAGGACGTACCTCCCAACGGGCGCCCCCAACCCTTTACTCATGCACAAGCTGACCGTCTCAAACGGCCGACAAGCCTCTTCGAGCGAGATGCCCGTTTTGGCTAGAACTTCCCATAACCTCGCTCCGTCGCAGTGCAGGGGAATGTCAAGCGGGGACAGCGCAGAAGCGATAGAGTTGAGCTCAGTTTGAGGGTAGATCACTGCGGTACAGTCAACCAGTCGTTCAGCCGAAGACAAAAAAGGAGAGGGAGATCGCGGTGATCAACGCACTTCCATTCAAAGTATTCTCCACACACACCAACCTAGTCGGCGCTCCATGTACGTCGTCCCCAATAACACAAGCCCCAAGTACCTCCTCAACCGCCATATGATGTCCATTCTCCGGCATGACAGGATACGTCGTCGCGCTCGAATGAAACGCAATGCCACCGGCTTCGTTGAGGTGGACGTGCGCTCGTGAGTCGGTTACGACCGAGTAAGGGGGCTGGTGAAGGTGGGCTCGGATGGCAAGTTGGTTGGTCTGCGGCGAGACGGTCTCGTAAGATGCGCCGGGTGAGAAGGTTTGAAGAAGAAGAAAAAAGGGCGCACCATCGTCCCAGAAGCACAGAACAACGCCGCCTCTTTCCCCGCCAGCTTGGCTATTCGCTCTTGGAATTCGAGCGTGTCTTCGTCTTCCTGAAAGAACCGCAGTCAGCCGAAAACGAGAAAGACGGGGAGAGAAAAAGCCGGAGGAGCGTACCCCGTACACATCGTCGCCTCTACTTGCGCCCTTCATGAGCTCGAGCATCTCATCTGTCGGCACCGTGATGGTGTCTCTGCAGGTATCGTTGCAAGCAGCGCGAGTTGAGATCAGCGAGAGGTGCCTCTTTAGAGTCGTCTTGCAGCGGTTGAAAGCCTCTCATTGAAAATCCACGACGCACGTACGAAAGTCCCTCGACACGGCTTGAAGCCTGTCACTATTTCGATGGACCCTGTCGCCGTCAAAGCGAGATCGGGAACATGTAGTCGAAAGTGGGGAGACGAGCAGTGGCCGCAGCCGCAGCTGCGGTACGAGCTGACGGTGAGATGGTCGCAATGGGGCGCGATGGTGTACGCATGAGCGCAGAGGCAAGCGTAGGTTGATCGAAGCCATTCGTGCCAGAAACGAAGAAGCGACATAGATCACTCCTCTGGAGGTGAATAACGTGCCAGCGGACGACTCCTGGCTAGTGACGGTTCAGAGACCGCACAACAGGCAGAGCCAGCACCAGGCCCGCAAGGCCGTACGCCAACAAGCCAAGGTCGCCCAGTGCTCAGAGAAAGAAAAAAGTCCCAGCGGATCTAGATCGACGGGGCGGCGCTACCCCTTTGACCACAGCAGCAGCAGCTTGGAGAACCGCGAAAGAAGCAGCAGCAGCAGCAGCCACGCCTCTCCCCCCTGGCATGCGTCGTAGAACATCTGCTTCAATCTTTTCCCTTTGCACCTTTTCCTCTCCTCGAAAAACTCCAGCGGAAGGAAACCAAAACAGATCATCCTCGACCGCCCCACCAAGTTGCACCAGTCCTTCGCAGTGAAGAAAGGGAAGAGTACAAGGTTGGCGGACGCAGGAGTGTCGAGGGAACTGCGAGGGAGAGGGTCGAGAGGGAGGGAGAGGTGGGGAAGAAAAACAACAGCCGGTGCCAGGAAATCACATCTGCGGGATGCGCTTAGACTGCAGAAAGAGGAGAGTCAGTCGGTCGGTCGAAAGGGGAGTGAAGCGGCATGAAGAAGGAGCAGGCGAAAGGAGAAGAGACGGACTCTGGGAGGGGTAGAGCATCTGCAAGTGGGGAAGTCCGGGTCAGCACGCTGCTGGAAAACGGGGAGAACGAAATGGACGACGCACGACGCGGACAGAGTGGCCGAACGACTTGGGGGGGAGGTTCTGGCGGAACTTGGCGCGGACCATGCCGTTGTTGCCGTGGGGGCGGGTGACCTTGCCCCAGATGATGCGGACCTTGGAGCCAGCAACCTCCTTCTGGGCAGTGTAGACGTACGCAACACGCTAAACAAGGAGGACCAACGAACGGGTCAGCGAGACAGCTCGGAAGACCAGGAAAGGTGCATATCTGAATCCCGGCGCCACTTTGTCCAGTCGCGTGTCTCTGCCGCGACGTCCTTAGTCTCGCATCACTGCTTCACGCCCTCACCCTGAATTGACCCGCACCGGTGAAGGATTTCGGGCAGCAATTCCCCGTGGCAGCGAGTGTCTGCGCCATCTCGCCCCCACCTCATGTCACCGCTTCACCCCTCGCCTCGCCGCTGTACTGCCAGTGTCGTGTGCTGATGTCGTTTGTAGCTGAGGAGGTGCGTGGGTGACTTACCTTGCCGAGGTAGAACTGGGCCTCTTGGGCGTTGGCGACACCCTCGATCTGAACGAGGTTGGTGTCGGTGCGCACGTTGCGCTTGCCACGCTGCTGGCCAGTGACACGTCCGCGCGAGTAGAGACCTAGTCGAGTGGCATAGGTGATGCGGGTAGGTCGAGTATTGAGGGAAGGGAGGAATTTGACGAGGTGATGCAAGGGGATTGAGATGGCGTCGAGGGATGGGACAAGGACGTGTGAGTAGGGCTGATCGAGTAGAGTCAGCTGGAGTACTCACGGGTGGACGGCATGTTGCGGGATTCGAGAGAAGCAGGAAACCGAAAGACAACAGAGAGCTCGCCCTCTCGAGAATCACTTTGCTCGTCTGGTTCTCCCTCACTCCGCTCTGTATGGCTAGAGTACCTTGCTATGTGGTTCACATCTACCTCACTAGGTCACCCTACACCCTCGAATTACTCTCACAAGCTGAGGAAAAGCTTCCCCTCTATTCCCCCTTCCTCTGCTCGCTTCGATCATCTCTACGCTACTCTCGCAAGCCTCCTAAGCCTCGGGGCAGCCCGTCAGCCGAAGCGCATCACTATCTGCTGCCCTACTCCAGCGTAAGTGCTGCAGCTTGTGAGCTTGAGTGACCCCGCGGACCTCGTCGGAAGAGCCACGACAAGCCAAGGGAGAATTACTCGTCAGCGCTCCCGTTTAACATCCTGCTGCTTGCCAGCTACCCGCATGTCCTCCTCGAAGCGCCGACGACTCTCTCCGACCTCTCCACCAGACCCTACCACCTTCTTCTCCCTCGCAGCCAACTCTCTTTCCCACGACCACCACCGCCGCTCCAATTCTCGATCGTCCGCCTCTTCCTCCAACTCTGACACAGACTCAGACGACGAATCATCCAGCGACTCGAGCGCATCCTCTAAAACGAGCTCCAGTTCGAGCGATTCAAGCGACGCCAGCGGAGACGACAAGCATGGCTGGAAAAAGCGCCGGCGAAGACACAGAGCTGCTCGACGTAGACAGCGCCTCGAAGTGATCCTCGGGGTGGCCATCTTCCTTCTCGTAGTAGGGGCCGCCGGAGCCTACGCCTACCGACACCTTTCGTCGGACGAAACAAGTCCCGACAACGACGATCCTTCGGAATCTTCAGGTTCTTCAAGCAAGGCTTCTTCGGGAGGAGGTAAAGCGTCTTCGTCAGGCAAGGCCACCTCGTTAGGTAAGGGATCCTCAACTTCCTCCTCGTCAGGTAAGGGAACCTCAGCTTCCTCTCATCCCGCCGGTTCAGCCACTAAAAGCGCCTCGACAGGTGGGTCAACCACGGCTGCCGCAAGCCCGCCGAAGAATTCAGTCAAGCCGACAGAAGACTCGGGGTGGTTCCCGGTGGACAAGGTACGAGGCGTCAACCTGGGAAGCCTGTTCATCTTTGAGCCAGTACCCTTTCTCCCTTTTCTGCAATCTCTCCGAGAAAAGGCTGACTCGCACTGATTACGTAGTGGATGGCCCCGACTAGCTGGGAGAAGGTAAGCTACTACCAAGGCCTTCCAGCGGCCCTGCCACTGTTCATAGCTGACCTCGCTCACCCTCACGCAGCTCGGCTGCAAAGACTACAACTCCGAATGGCCATGCATAGAAGCCCTAGGACTCGACACGCTCCAATCAAAATTCGAAGATCACTGGTCGAGCTTCTACGGCGAAAGCGACTTTACTGACATGGCGTCCATGGGTATCAACACGGTGAGGATACCGCTTGGCTGTCAGTCGGTTCCTTCACAGCTTCTCTTCCCCGCTTGTTAGCGTCGACTTACGGGTGCTGCTGAGTCGTACAGATTGGACCGTTGATTCGCTCATCAAGGAAGGCGAGCACTTCCCGCGCAATTCGATGCCGTATGTCAAGAAAGTGCTGGGATGGGCAAAAGCTGCAGGTGCGTTGACGGCTCGCTCTCCCATTGTCCTCTCCGGTCGCGCATTTCCAACTGCGAGGTTCCTTCGCTTACCTTTCGTGGTAGGGATCTGGGTCATCCTTGATCATCACGGCGCACCGGGCAGTCAGACCAAAGGCGAGTCCTTCACGGGGCACGGTACGCTCATTCCGTTCTGTATCCTTTCCATCCATACCATGCCTCAACAACGCCATCCAAGTACAGATGTCGATACCGCCGGCTTCTTCACCAAAGATAACTACCAACGGGCGTATGACCTTCTCACAAACTGGACGACGATGGCTCACACCGACGACGATTTCTCAACTGGTCCGTCCTTCGTTCAATCTCCCGATGCTTCCTGAACTCGGTATCAATGAACTCTGTTGTGTATGAAGTCGTCGCAATCCAGGTAGTCAACGAACCTCTACAAGACTCCTCAACCGGTTCGTCGCCGTTAGCTCCCTCTCTCTGCCAAACGCAACGCGCTGACCTCGTCTCGCCCTTCCGCACCGTTGCAGACATGACCTCCGTCTTCTACCCGGTCGCTCAGAAAGCGATCCGAGATGCCGAAGATAAGTTGGGTGTGCGTTGGCCGTCCCTTTCCGAACCTCGTGAAGAGGCTGACCTTCTCAAGCTATAATCGTGTTCGAGCGCACAGATCAGCTGCGATGGCGACGATGCCAAGTGCTTGAATATACAGTGTACGCGTCACCTCTCGCCTAGTCTCGCCTGTCTATAGCTCGTCGTGACTGACTTCCTTTTTCATTTTTTTTATTTCGCAGTTATGGACAAGGTCCGTTTTCGGTTCCTCGGTTAGGCGGACTTGACTGACTGGATATACCGTCGTACAGTCCTGGGGCTCAGGAGACCCGACTGACAAGATCGATACGTCCGACCGTCTAACGTACGACGATCATAACTGTACGTGTCATCTGCTCCCTCCTTCCAGTCGGACCGCTGGACTGACCGTTGATATGCTCGCTTCAACTCTCTAATCCTTTGCTTCTCAGATGCACAGTGGATCGTCTCTGACAGTGACCAAACCCGCGATGGCTATCTAAAATACCTGTGCACAAACACTCGCTCCAGTTCGTCGCCTCCTCCTTCTCCCGAGTTCCGTCAACCGCCTGACCCGTACCGTCACGTTGTCTCGACGTGTAGCCGACATGGCCCCCGTGGTAGTCGGAGAATGGAGTCTCTCGACCATAGGCGGGTGAGCAAGAACTGTTCCCTCCTGCCCTCTCCTCTCTCATTCTGACCGAGTCAGCTAATCCCTTCGTAACGCTGGTCCAGTGGCGAACTCGATCCCTCCTCTGATGGCGCCAAAGAGTTCTTTCAAAAATTTGCAGCTGCTCAAATCTTGGCGGCAGAGAAATCGGCGTGCGGTTTTTTCCCGGCCCCTCTGGCACCTTTTCCTTTCCTTCTCTTCGACGCACATCGCACCGTTAGGTCAATGCCCCGGCCTTGACCCTGTTACTGACCTAGGCTGTTGATGCATGTGCAGAGGACAAGTCTTTTGGAGCTGGAAAACCGAAATCAATTCGCCAAATTGGGGATATCGAGTACGTCTCCCTTCTTTCCCCCTTTCCCTTTCCCTCCCCTTCTCTCAGTACCTGCTCGTCTCCAGGGTGTACTGACGACAGAATGAACCCACTCACAGGACGCAGTCGAAGCCGGCTGGATTCCCAAAGACCTGTCAACGCTCGATAAGACGGTCTGCGATCCTTACAAGTAGACTCGTAGGCTACTTGACCAAATGTCAGCTGCACCACAGCAGTTGCTTCCTTTTGGTGCCATGTGAGCAATCAGGACAGGTTGGACACAAACCCTTTGCGGCCTCAAAAGGGGAGCGAAGGAGCGGCTATGCATGCTGTGTTTCCCTTGCAGCTGTGTCTGTGTGACATGCTGCTAGCTATAGCCAGGTCGGGACGAGAGAACAGGTCAAAGTGACTGGACGACCAGGCTGAATCGTAAGACGCTCTCTCGACGTTGCAAAAGTAGGGCGCGGAACCGGACGAGGTATCGAAAGGAATTAGGGGCAGAAAGGAATTAGGGACAAGGGAGCCAGAAGAGAAGAAGAAAGGAAGGACAGAAAGAAAGAGAGCGGAGTAAAAAGAGGCTAGGGGGGGGGGGGGGGACAACGGGGTATCGAAAGGGAGAAAAGAGAGAGAGACTTCTGGGGGAATTACTGTAAGGGAGCGTAGAAATGGGTATCTTGCGAAGACGAGCAGAGGACGAGACGAGGAGCGAAGGGCTGAGGTCCGAGGCTGATTGGAAAGTGGAAAAGGAAAGGCGAGGGAAAAGGAAGCGGTATAACTATTTGCTGGTGCGCGCGAATGTCCACTGGCGCCTCGCTCAATGGGAACGCGCGAAGTTTGTGGAGCGAGTAAAGGACGAGGAAACGGAGAGAAAGGATATGAAGCGAAAGAGGAGGGGAACAAAGGGAGAAACGGCGATATGAACATACGGTGCTAGGAAGGAAAGCCAGAGGCGTGGGATGAGGCAGACTATCGCCCCGCCTCAGCAGCCGCCGCTGCAGCTGCCATCCCGTCGGGCGTCAAACTCCGTCGTTTCCCCCTCACGAACCCCAATAAACCGCCTCTAGCCAAATGACCCTGCGCAGCCTGTGCTCCCTCTGAGCCGCTTGTTGCAGGGACAGCGAGTGCCGGAGCCGACGAAGGAGAAGGGGAAGGGGAAGGTAAACTTGCATCGGCCGATTTGCGAGGTTTCTTGCTTTGCGATGGTCGATGACCTAATTGGGGAGAGCGGTCTGCGGGGTTTGGAGGGGCAAGGGTTGCCGAGGTTGTTGCGGGAGGGGTGGAGAAAGCTTTGATGGAGGGGGGGTTAGGGGAGGAAGTGGCGGATGCACCGGGCGATGCTGCGCGGGCGATAGAGCACGAGGTCAGCCAAGACGAACGCCGAAAATGGATAGAACGGCAATGAGACTTACGCGAACCTTCCAACCCTTCTCCCCTCCCTTTTCGCTTCCCCGTCGAACTCCCCCAAGTCTTGCTCCTCTTAATCTTCCCCCCATCCCTCGAGTCATGACTCTTCCTCAACCGTCTCCGTTCCACGCTCTTCTCGCTCCCTCTTCGAGCCAGATCCGCCCCACTAAGCTTCTCTCCTCCCCCTGTCCCTGCCGTTGCTGCTGCTGCTGCTGCTTCGAACGGTGTCGAAGAAGTACTCGCTACGGGCTGATGTTGCGCTGCTGCCACCGCCGCCGCCGATCCAGCTGCCGCCGAAGGAGGGAAGAACGGCTGGGTATAAGGACCTGGCGCACGGGGCGAAGGAGGTCCCGCCGTGACACCCTTAGTCTTCTGCCGTTCCTCGTCGATAGGCGGTTCAAGGTCGAGCATGAACGCCGCTTGGTGTTCGATGAGGAACTCGAGTACTTCTTTACCCCTTCCGTGTTCGCCGGCTTGTTCTTGCGCACCTGGTCCTCCTCCTCCTGCTCCACTCCCGCTAAAAGGCAGTCGACCTTCCACAAATCCGGGGAAGCCGAGAAGAGCATTACTTCCCGCTCCTCGGGGAGAGACGAGGCCCGGTTGAAAGACAACGGCGAGGTTGGAGGCGGTCATGAGGTTCTTGGCGCTGCAGCGGGCAAAGACGGAGAGGAAATCGAGGAGGTACAAGAGGAGGTATTTGGAGGCGGGAGGGAGTAGGGCGATTAGGTCGCGGTAGGCTGCTATAGAGGTCTCGACGGGTTGAGGTTGTTCTGCAAGAAAAGACTGTCAATGCAGGGGCAGACCTCAGGTTGTGCCGAAATCGCGCACGAAGGACAGCGGTGAAGTCGAGATACAGTCCAGCAGGAATGACAGGATCCTGCAAATGAATCGCGTAAGTACTAGGCTTCCGAGAAGTCGAGGAATCGAAAAAGGCACACACCGGTAACGAGTTCAGATACCGCCTCAACACACTCGCCGCATCGTGCACCGAGTATCCCGTCCAGTCCAAGCTCTTGCCGTATATTGGCGGTTCGTCAAACACGGCTTGAAGCTGGTTGATGCGTTTGTTTGAGCCGGAGACACGGAAGATTCCTTCGGTTTGGGTGGCTGATCGGGGCGAGGACAGAGTGAAATGATGCAGTGTGTGCGGACGGGGTACAACGGAGTGTGAGCGATACCCCGCCAGGAAGCGAGGGGAGTTAAGCGCACCTGCCTCCTTCAACCACATGCCGCACTTGGCGACGGCGATTGGAACGTAGCCATAGATGGTCGGTACACCGTCACTGTATGCAAAATAGAGGTCAGCACAGCCTAGGCAGAACGAGACGAGTGAAGAAGGAGGAACGTACGGTCCAGCAGTTGAAATAGCAACCGAAGCATACTGTAGACTCTGTTCGAGGCTAACTCCAAACACCCTACCCTGACCATCCTTGCCCGTTTCCAATCCCCTGCCCGGTGGAATGTAAGCAGGTAACGACCTTGAAGTGGTTGGAGTGGGTTGTTTGGACCGAGACGAGTTGTCAGATGAAGTCGGAGGATGGGAGTGTTGACGTTTGAAGGCGCGCCACCACTTCTTGAGTCCTGCTGGAGTTGGAGGAGATTCTTCCATCCTGTACCCAGTTCAATCGAGTTGAGATTGAACGAAAGAAGGGGTGAGGAGAGATCAAACTGGGAGAGGGACAGTCGAGCAAGCCGGGACGGGAGTGAGTCGGGTGCTAGGGACTGGAGAGCTGCTCGGATAACCTGTAATCCTGTTGGTAGCGCGGTAGACTCGAGTCGACGACCACCACCTCGGAACTTGCAAAGTGACGCTTTCTTTTCTCCCCCCTCCTTTTCAGATGGACCACGCACCGCAGGAGATACAACAGCATATGCAACTCCTCCTCTCACCCTCAACAATGCATCAAGCGACAGAATACCCTACATTCCTTCCCTCCCTCTTCATCTCAATCCCCGATGACCCTAACCCCCGCCAACTCTCTCACCCCAAACTCCTTCTCCTCCTTCCATCGCTCAGAGGGGCACCCCATGAAGCACCGGGCGACGTTGATCCCGAGTCTCTGGGCGAGAGCGTGGACGTAGCGCGGTGAGAAAGGCGCTTGGAGGAATATCAGGTCGATCGTGATCGAGGGAAAGGCTTCGTCCAGAACTGTACGGGAAGCACTGTATGTCAGTGCCCCGAAACTGTCGTGTCGGATGAATAGCGGGGAAGAAAAGGACAGTACGCACTTTGAAAGTTAGCCTCCAACTCTGACGGAATCTCATCCACGCCACTCTCAGCCGTCCCAACCTGCGGCGTCTCATCCCCATTCGCTCTACCCTTCGCTGGGTGACCACTCTCTCCATTCACCACTTCCTCCTTCTTCCTCCCTCCCTGAGCCGACGGGGTACTCCGCTCCCCACCGTAAAAATGCACCAACTTGATCCGATCCGTTTCTTCATTCCTCGCAACGTACGAGATGCGTTGAAAGAGGGTATTGATCTGCGCGCACAGTTTCGTAGTGAGCAACCTCGGCCCGAAACTGCCAACCTCGACCCACTCGGACTAGCGGAAACGAACTGCGAGGAAAAAAAAGGACGAGAGGGGAAGACTTGAAGAAGCTTGGACGCACCTCATCCCCCTTGATAAACAAAACCACCGCCCTCCCCACCCTAGCCCCCTTCATCCACCCCACACACCTCTCCGCCCCCTTTCTCCACCCAATCCCATACTCAAAAACCCACCACCCGCACCTAACCCACGTCCCTATCCGTGCCGCAGCGAGGATCAGCACGAGAATAGCGAGACCGTAAGCGGCAAAGTAACCTAGGCTGGTAGGTTGGGTGTAGATTACGCCGGCTAGGAGGGTGAGGGAGAGGAGGAGGGTGAAGAGGATTAGGAGGAAGGGGGTGGGATGGCCTGAGGAGGTGGGGAGGGTGGGACGGTTGTAACGCTGGATTAGGAGGACGATGGGATAGAGAGTCATAACAAAGAGGAAGACGAGGGCGAACCTGTTCCGCGAACGGGAAAAAAAAAAAAAAAACGAGCCGAATTCAGTATCGTTTACAAGGAAGAAGGAGAGCGAGAAAAAGGAAAAGAACGACGAACATGTTGCTGACTACGCTCAGGCTGTTACCGCTACTTGTGTAGACGATGATACAAAGTGCGGCGAAGAGAACCACGACGAAGGGCGGAGTTCCGGTGAACCGCATCGGCTTGAGCAAGGAAAGGGGAAGGTAGCCGTCTAGGGAAAGACGCTGAAAAAGCGCGAGCGCCGAGATGAGGCCTGTCGTAAGAAGCGTCACATTCAAGTGCATGTCCGGGTAGCAGAAAAAGAGAAAAAAACGGAGAACAGAAATTGAAGGAGAACGCACCTGCAAGTACCGTCGCTGACAAGATGAGAACCGCATCAACCGTCACCAACACGCCCAACCACCTCCCCGCACTAACCCTCCCCACCTCACTCAAGACACTAACATTCCCCAAAATCCCCTCCACAGGCAACACAGCAAAAACGGCCAACAACAACGGAGCATTGATACAGACAGCAATAATCTGTAGGCTCCTCAGAACGGTGGGGTAGATGTTGGGTTGAGGTCGGAGGGAGGTTATGTAGTCTGGGGCGGTCTCGAACCCGGTTACGCCGAGGAATGCTATGCAAATGCCTTGGCAGATTGAACGGATGATGGCTGAGGCGGAGGGGAGTTGGTTCGTGGTCCAGTTAGTCGCTAGGGTGGAATTGCCGTGTTTGCCCCAGTGGACGGCGGCTGAGACGATGAGGACCGAGAGGGTTGCGAGCTGCAGAGAAGGGAGGGAAGGTCAAACCTAGCCTTTTGAAGCCTGGTTGAAAAAGCAAAGAAAGCGCACATGAATTCCCAGCGTAATCAGCGTGACGCTCGCCCCACCCCTGACTCCGACCAACCCTACGAGAGCGATTCCGAGGATCAGCACGATCGTCAACCAAGTCTCCCCGCCCGCTACACCTTGATCGGCGATATAGCTTGCGGCGGTAGCAGCTGCAACGACCGAGGTGGCGATGTCATCTAACAGCGTGAGAGCGGCTGCGACGAGTGCCCAGGAAGCAGTGGAGGAAGAGTTGAGGCTGCGTGGGGCGGAGTCAGTCAGCGAGTCGACAAGGAAGGAGGAGCAAGAAAGGACGGACAGATACGCATAGTTTGCACCAGATATTGGAAGTGACGAAGCGAGCTCGGTCATGATGGGTCGCCAGAACGAGAGAAGAAGTGTCGCAACGAGGAGGGAGATGGGCGAGCTGCCAAGAAGAATCCGAATGAGCGGAAGATAGGAAACTGGCGCGGGGCTGTGACGTACTAGACACTCGCAACGGCGACCAGAGCCGGGAAGGCATATAGCGGACTGCCAGCAACAGCCACTCCCGCTACACCGCTTGCGAGCCTGTGCATCAAGACAAAGAAAGTCCTGATCAGCCCATGTCCACTGCAGGGAAAGGATTGAAACGAGTCTTCGTAACGCACCAAGGTCCCAAAGCCCCCTCCCCATCCCTCTTCATCTCCTCCTCCCTCCTCCTCTCCGCTTTTTCCACCTCCTCCTCACTCAACTCCAAGTAGCTCATAGACCCCCAGCCCGCAAACTGCCAAGCATGCGCCAGTTTAGGTGGAGATTTGTCGCTGCTTGAGTAGGGAAGTCCATTGTCGTCGGGGTTGGCATGGTCGGTGGTCGAGGCGGAGGAGGGCTGGCGGGCGACGGTTGGAGGATAGGACGCGGGAGAGCGAGAACGGGAGGGCGCGAGGAGATTACGCGGGAGTTTGAGGGTGTTGGACTGCGCACGAACACCTGTATGTTTGAAAAGGAAGAAAAAGGTCAATCCGGCGCCGAGGACAGCAAGGCAGAGAAGTAAAAGTAGAGAGAGACGTACGTTGTCTCCTAGTGATCTCGAAGAACTCGCTCTGAGCATAACTGGGCGCATTGCTTCCCCTTCTCCTCCTTCGCTGTCTGATCCCATCCCCTCCATCCTCGTCACCGCTAGCCATGGGTAGTATCTCGGCTATATCTCCTTCCTGTTCTATGTATACGTTGCCAGTGGGTGTATCATCTTGAGATTTTCGAGGTGAGTTATCCGTGTTGTCCTCAATTTGGCGAGATGAAGTCGACGCGATTGGGTCGGGACGCTGCAAAGGACCATCGGTTGAGGGCAAAGAGGACGCTGATGGCGCCATGGCAACGCGTAAGCTCGACCAGAGAGCAGCGAGACGAAAGCGGAAAACGAATCAAAATCCGAGAACGCTTCGGCCACCTTTCTCTTCCTCAAAACCTTGGCTCGTCTTGAAGTTTGCGTTATAGCGAGTAGGTTACAAACGACAAACGACGCGAGCTGAGACCTAAAGGAAAACGCTGCGGAAGCAGAGACGAGAGTCCATTCTACGACGAAGAAAAGAAAAAATCCGAAGGCAAACACAGAACGATGAGCGGCGGAAGATATAAAGGCAGCGCAAGAGAGAGGCAATGGGATCCAGCAAGAGGATCAGTGTCGATGTTGGGAGGAGGAAAGGGAAACAGGGGGGAGATGCTCGGACGAGAAAGAACAGAACCGGGGGGGGGGGGGGGGGGGGACCTGGAACGGCCAGCGTCCAAATCGACCTCTTCCTCCTCCTCGTCTTCAAGCCCACCTCACAACCACCCCCCTCTTAGCCAGCACCTCCATCGTCCCCCTCGCTTCTCCGATGGTCCCAGCAGTCCTCACTCCAAGAATTATCGACCTCAACCCTTTACAAACCCGTTCCTGCTCCGCCGCTTCTTCTTCTGCTTCTTCTTCTTCACCTTCCTCTCCCGCAGTAAGAGGAGCCGGGGCGGGAGAGAACGTCTTCTTGATATACTCCAACCCCACAGCGCAAGTCGACAAATCCAATTCCTCGACACTAGTCGGCACCGCAGCCAAAACATCTTCCTCCTCGAACGTCTCGGCCTTGAACGGACTCGTCCCACTATACTGGGGTTCATAAACCTCCAACCTCTTCAACGGAACTCCGGCACTTTCCGCGCCCGACAAGACCCGTTTGAGACGACGCAAGCAACGGGCATCGTCCCTCTGACTTGCGGGAGCGCGAGGTTGACGAGGTTGAGCAAGGTCTGCGTCGAGGGGGATGTAGCGCTCTGCGAGGGTTAGAGTGAGGGAAGAGAGCGAGGTGAAGGAACCGAGGTCTTGGGAGGTTTGGGAGGTGAGGGGGAGGTCGAGACTTTGGAGGGAGGATTGGGAGGACGAGGTTAAGAGGTGGAAGTTTAGCGGGGAAGGGGAGGTTCCACTGTCAAAACGGCGGAGTTTGAAGGTGGGTCGCACTGGACGGGTTGGGGTGCCGCTGGCGTTGAGAGAGGTGGAACCGCCCGGGGTGGTAGGGCGCGACTGGGGGAGAGGCGTCACGGTGGCAGCAGCGAGGGCGTGCACGGATGCAGGGACCTCAATGTAGCTGGCGATGAGCTCTTCGAGGTGAGGAAGGTGGCCTAGGAGGTTGAAGAGGTGCTGACTCTGGTCGGCTCGGAGGTATTTCAGGCCGGGCCAGGCGACGCCAATGAAGGTAGTCAGGTCGGCGAGGTAGACTTCGTCGAAGCAGTGGTAGGAGAGGCTGCGGACGTTGGTGCACTGGACGAGAACGCGCTGCATACGGTTGAAGGCGACCGCGTCCAATTTCCCGCCGGACAGAGTGAGGGTGCGGACCATCGGCGCGAGCCACGGGTTCTGCTCCAGCGCCGACAAGATCCCATCACGCGCCGTCGAGTCGAGGTAGAGGTTCCGGTAGAGGTAGCCCGTGGAGATAGCGGACCAGGTCCGGTTCACGAGCGCGAAGGAAGCGAGGTTCGGCAGGCGTTGACTGTGCGAGGGGAAGAGGACGACAAAGGTGTCGAGGATGTCGGCGATCAGTTCAGTAGGGAGTGAATGGACTGGCATGTCGAACGACAGGAGGTGAGTCAGGAGAGAGGGTCGGAGCGGATCTGGCGGACGAGGTAGGGTAAGGAGCGAAGTTGGCTAGCTTGCTGCTGATCGCGTCAGGACATTAGCTACGTGGCTCCGGTGACTGTAACCGCGCGGTGTACCTACTCAGAGAGCAACGGAGAGTCGGCCGGGAGAGAGGAGATAAGGGTTTCTATCGCTGGTGATGAACGGGGAGGTGCAAGATGATCCAGAGAAGGGCGAAGGAAAAAGTGTGAGTGGTGTCTGATTGCGTGTATCAAGCTGCAGCGGTCTATGTGAAGGAAGCGAGAGTCGAAAGCGAGGAATTGGGGCATTCCCCCCCCCCCTGAGGGGGGGTTGTCTGTGTGGGTCGAGACCGGATCCGACCACCTGAAGCGCGGCACAGGTGTCGCGCATTTTCCCCGGTCCAGCGGTCGTCTTGTGACTGTCTAGATCGTCGTGGAGGGTTGCGGCAGCTGTAGAGAGGCTGTTTGCAGCAGAGTCGACAATCAATGAAAGGTGGGCGTAAGCATAAGTCGACATGCGTTCTGAGCGGCGGAGTATCAGTCACGGGCGACAGAGGTGGAAAAGCAGCTGAGGTAGCAGCAGTCTCGTCAGCTAAAGTGTCTGTACAAGATAAAGGAAGAGAGAGCGTACGAGGCAAGCCGATCATTGACAAGGAGAAGTTGTGTCGACGAGGCTGGGCAGGTTGGGAGTAGGGGGAGGCGGCATGACTTTCCCCTGGTAATGTACGAGACCTTGGTGGTGTTCAGGCTAGTCAGGAAGGGGCGTGAGGCGAGATGGGGAAAAGGTGACGAAGATGCGGGAAGGTCAAGCGAGTGACGGCGGAGGACGTCGAGGGAAGAGGGAGAAGAAGTCGAGCAGAGGGTGCTATGATCCCTTGTTAAGCTGACCGAGAGTGTTCAAGCAGTTTAGCGTAGGTTGTGAGCAGGAAGGAGCAGGACGAGAGAGCGAGAGAAAGAGATCGGCGAGATCGTCAAAGGGTGACCACCTCGAGCGTGACTCGGTTCCTCACCGGACCTTGCCTGAGTATACTCTTGACCTCTACAACCCGCTCGCAAACCCAACGAAGCCAAGTGACATTAGTGATACTCACCGGTTTCTCGCTTTCGAGTTTTCTTTCTTCAAGTTCCCGTCTTCCGTCGAACCTACTGCGAACGAGACCACTGCGAGTATGGCTGCACTGCTGTCAAAGCCCTTTGACCGCTACGAGCATGACCGCCTGCTGGCCCTCCTCGATCCCGTCCACTTCATCGGCAGGCAAGATCGCCCCACTTCTCACCCAACCGTCACTCTCGCACCCCACACACTACTCAGGAGGAGGACAAGCATAGCCTCCAGTCTATCGTCCAGAGTCAGCTTGAGCCAGTGCGTCCCCTGTCCTGTCTGCTCTCGATTCCGCCACTCACGACCACTTTCCTACAGGTTGCTCATCTCTTCTCCGAACCCTTCTCCTCGTCCCGCCTCGGTCTACTCACGCCCTTCCTTGCCGCCCCTCCTCTCACTCCCTCCCGAGCTACTCCTTCTCATCCTCGATCTCTGCCTCCCAGCCGATCACACCCGCCGCACCACCCTCGAACGCGGCCGCACTCTTGCTTGCCTCGCCCTCGTCCACCCCATTTTCCGCCAATTCGCTCAGGACGAGCTGTATCATCATGTTGTCCTCGCCTCGGATTCGGCGACCGACAAGCTGAGGAACCTGACCGGAGGACCGGCGCATGGCAGCAGGGGAGCACAGCTTGGGAAAAGAATCACCTCGCTCAAGGTGTACGGCACGCTTGGTACAGGCGACGGGGGCAGAACGCTAGCATCCCTGGTGCATCAGCTTGATTGCTTGGAGAGACTGCACCTCGAAGACCTCGATGGGCTGGAATTGAGGCATTACGCCATTCATCGCTGTACGTTTTCCACCTCTGCTGTCGATTTTTCGAAGCTTATTTTTCCAATTTTCTTCAGCCCTCAAGTCTCTGACCGCCAACCGTTGCGGGTTCCGCTCTCGCTTCCGTGCCGTCATCACCTCTCGCCCATCCCCCCTTACTTCCCTCAGCCTTACAAACATCACTGCGCAAGACGACGGTTTCAGCGGCTTCACTCTACCTCACCTGACCCAACTCACAATCTGCGACATCTACCTCCCCCCTCACTCTCCCCTGGCCGTCCTCGAGCCAAGTGAAGCGTTCAAGCCCTTCGGCCCTCGGGTCGTGCGGCAACTTTCGAAACTCACAACGGACGAATGGCACTTTTCCTTCTTCTTCCCCCTTTCGACTACAAAGTCTCGCACTGCCCCCTGCGCTCTGCAGCACCTTCACCTCCTCAAACTCACCCACCTCTCCCCGCTACTTGACTCCCTCCCCACCTCGTCCTCTTCTTCCCACACTCCCCTCCCCAACCTCCTTACCCTCCACCTCTCCCCCACCCTCTCCTTCACACCCACCTCCTCCTCCCCCGAAAAAGCCTCGTCGCATTTCGCTTCCCTCCTCAGTCCCTTCCGCGTTTCCGCTCCTCATCCTCCTCCCTCGCTCAAAAACGCACAACATCTCGTCCTAGATGCGAGATACACCGTCTGGCTCGACCAAGGGAATGAAGAGATGCGTGAGTTGCTTGAGAGAGTGGAAGTTGCGGGGTTGCAACTCGTATTTGAGGAGGGGAAAGAGGAGGACGGGGAGGGTGGACGGAGGAGGGGATTGAGTAGAGGGGCGGTTGGACCGACTGTGGTGGGCAGGAGAGGGTCTATGGGGGCGTTGCTGAGTGGTGGCGTGAGGGGCGGGATGGTTAGGGGCGGTGGGAGGTTTGCGGCGGGGGATTGGTAAGAGAAGGTCGAGGTGAGACGGGATCGCGGTTTGTTTCCTTCTCTTTCTCTTCTTGTACCAGAGCGTCTCGACGGACTGTGTAGCTCTTCTCTCTCTCACCAGCGGTGTGCTTCTTCTCCTTGGTAGTCTGTTGCTTGCTATTCTTACATCTTTCTCCTGTCCTGTGTCTCGATATCGAAGGAACCAGCAGTGCCGGAACAGAAACTGCGATAACAGGCTGTGGCTTGACATTGTTCTCTCCGCACGCACCTACCTAAGGAGACACCATCTTTGTGATCCCACTCCGTCCACCTTCTCACGCCACGAACTTCCTCCCCGTCAACTTCTCATAAGCCTCCTCATACTTCCCCCAAGTCTGCTCCACAATCTCCTCTGGAATCTCGACCCCATCCTCCTCAATCAACTCCCCTCCCTTCTTCCCAAACCCTCCACCCCCATTCTTCAACCACTCCCTCAAAAACTGTTTATCAAACCCAACCATCTTTTCCCCTTCTGCCCACTTGTCAGCAGGCCAGAACCGACTCGAATCGGGAGTGAGGCATTCGTCTACCAAGGCCAGAGTGGGTTTGGTCCCGGCTGGAGAGTGGGCGGGGGGCGGGAGGAGACCGAATTCGAACTTCGTGTCGGCTAGGATTAGACCTTTAGAGAGGGCGTGTTTGGCTGCGGTGGTGTACAGGGCGAGGGCGTATTCTTGCAGAGGTGCGGAGAGGGAGGGGTCGGGGAGATGCTTGGAGACTGCACAGAGTGTTCCGGGGTCAATGATGAGAACGAAAGGGTCAGGGGGGAAAGAAGAGGGAGGACAAGCGTACGTTCGTTCGGGTGAATGTTGATGTCCTTGTCGCCGACTTCTGCCTTGGTCGAGGGAGTGAAGAGCGGTAGCTCGAACTTGGAAGACTCCTTGAGCCCCTCAGGAAGCTTGATGTCGTGCATCGTACCGCTCTTTTGATACTCGGCCCAGGCAGATCCTGCAAAAGGAACAGAACGATGTCAGCACTCTCGCTTGAGCCTAGCATGTCAGGTCAACGCACCCGTGATATATCCACGAACGATAGCCTCAACAGGCAGAACCGTCGCCTTCTTGACGAGAATTGACCGTCCCTCGAGCTGCTCGCGGTACTTTTGCACTTCTTGCGGCATCTCGTCAAAGTTGCTGGTGATGATGTGGTTGGGAATATGCTTCGTCTCGGGTGCTTTGGAGAGGTGGTCGAAGAAGAAGAGGGCGAGTTGGGTCAGGAGTTTGCCCTTGTTAGGGATGCCCTGCGAGAAGAAGAAAAAGAAGTCAGTATCGAATGCTGAGTATGTTTGGTCGACGGGATGAGGCGTACGTTCTTCATAATCACGTCGAACGCTGATACGCGGTCGAGGGCCACGAACAGCAATGCGTCATCCCGGCTAGGGACCTCATAGATGTTGCGCACTTTTCCCTTGGCCACGAGCTTGAGGTCGGGGCATTCGCAGTCGAGGAGAGCGGCCATGGCGGATCGATGTACGGTTCCGTTGTCGAGTGGAAGTCTGCGAGAGTCGGTGGTCACGGGACCAAGGCGACGGGGAGGAAGAGAAAGAAGATCAAGGAGTAGATTGATCGGTAAGTCTGTCAGCGGCGGCGTCCGGCTACAGAGAATGTCGAGCAGCGTACGGGTTGTCACGAGGATATCTACTGTCGGAAGCCCACAGGCGGGGCGGTAGATGACGACGCGTCGGGGCAGAACAGAGGCCGCGGAGGGAAAATGGCAAGAATCGGATAGACGAGAGATGGTGCGAACATGTTGGCGAAGGAGGTAAAGCGAGCGGAGCAATGTCAGTACCACATCCATCTCCGCGCTTCTCAGCCCTATTCGAGAGTCACAGGGCGAGGCAAGAAAAGAAGACTAGATGCCAAAGATGCAAGTGGGAAAAGTGGTAGAAAAGACTGGGAGATCAGGAGGGACGCTCGACTCACCGTAGAGTATCTGTTGATGCAATACGGATCGTATACGGCCTCAAGGAAGTGTTGGAGAAGCGAGGAGAGTCCAACTGATGAAGCAAGAACGTTTGACTTGTCTACTGCCACTTACAACCCCAAAGGACGAGGCTAGCTGCACCATACCTACCAGAAGCAACCCTTGAAGTCCCCGTGAATCGATTTGCCCGCGCCCGCACCCGCATAGCTCTCGCTTGTGTTGAACCCCCTCACCTCGCACCCGTCACCAACCATGACCCGACACGGCAAGAACAACTCGAGTGCATCTGCCTTCACCTATGCAGAGAGGCAAATGACCGGTACAGGCACCAAGAAGGGCGTTCTCGGAAGGGAGTCTTTCAAGGTCCGCCCTTCCTCCTTTTCTTCCCTACCCAGCCTATCTGACCCACCATATCCCTCTTTCAGGATTTTGACGCCTGCTCCCTCTGCCTTCAACGAGCCAAGGACCCTCGAGTGTGCGCCGACGGCCACGTCTTCTGCAACGAATGCATTCTCTCCTCACTCCTCTCGCAAAAAAAGGACATCAAGCGCCAACAGGTCCTCCTCGAACGCATGCGCGCCGAGTCGGAAGAAGAGATGGCCGCTGCTCGAGCGGCTGCCCGAGCACGCGTGCTGAAGGAGTTTGAGTCGGCGCAGACTTCGTTGGGCTCGGGACGAACGGCGGGGAAAACGGCGGCTACGACGGCGAAGGATGAGAAAGACGGGCCGAGGGGGACGAAGCGGGCATTCGAGTTAGATGAGGATGAGATCGATAGGTTGACGAAAGAGGCGACGGACGAGGCGCTGAATAGGACGGCCAAGGAAATGGCAGAAGCGAGAAAAGCCAAGCTGCCCAACTTCTGGCTGGTATGTGATCCAGCGCAGGCTCATTTTATTGGGCGGAACTAAAGCATCCCTGTGTGCAGCCTTCACTCACACCTTCATCAACACCCGAGAACGTCATCGACGTCAAGCTGCAAACCCTCTGCCACGCCTCGAAGCCACCTCATCCTGTCTCGCTCAAGACCTTGACGACCATCAAGTTCAACGAAGATGCCAAGGAGAAGACGTCGTCTGGATCTCCGGTCGTGACTTGCCCAAGTTGCCGGAGCTCCATCACGAACAATGTGAAATGTTGTGGTAAAGTTGCTCTCTTCAGCCAGATGCATCCGCTCGAACGTGCGCTTACGATTTGACGCAACATTAGCCTTGAGAGCTTGTGGTCACGTCCTTTGGTACTGCCTTGTCTTGCCTCTAGCCTCTTCCCCTCCTTTTTACTAACCTTACCACGATCCACCCACCCTCGCAGCTCTACCTGCACCGACACTCTCTGCATCCCCGACAAAGCATGCGCTCACTGCGGTACCAAAACGGATAAGAAGACGCCGTTTATCGAGATCAAGAGGGAGGGAACCGGATTTGCAGCAGGCGGGGGAGTCGAGGTTAGCAAGTTTGACTTGGCGTTCCAGGCGTAGACGAATCTTCATGACCAATAGAACTGCTGTGGACAGTCTGTACTTGGCGGCTGCTGTGAGTGTCGCGGTTTTTCCCGTTCCTTCAGCTGGCATCGGGCACCGCTTTCTTTTCTTCCCAACCTTCGCTTGTTGGCCTATCTCGCGCGACCCGGGCTTCCTTCAACATGCTTTTTCGGAGCCAGTCACAGCATACTCAGGCTTCGACCGGCCCTTCTGCCCCCTCATCTCTTTCCGCTTCTCTCGAACCCGAGTTGCTTCACCTCATCGCCATCCACCTCGAACAGCCGACGGCGCTCAAAGCACAGCCAAGACGGGACGCACTCAACTTTGCCCTTACCTGCCGGGCCTGGTACGGACCTGGCATCGAGGCGTTGTACCATTCCGTCGTGATCTGGCGAGGACGGGGACACGAGCTGGCCCAAGCGATTACGGCGACTCAAGACCGCGCATGCTTGGTCCGGCGACTCAAGGTGCAAGTCGGCGCCTTTTCATCCGACAGTGCGGATCTCGATTCGGTCGCCGTTGAGACCATTTTCCGGTTTTGCCCTCGACTTGAAAAGATCGAGCTGGCGGCGGGGATCAGCCAGATCACTGCAGCGCTCCTTCGGGCCACCTCTTTACCCGTTCTGCGCTCTTTCAGCTCCCTGGGGTGGCTGAAAGCAACGCCTCCCGGCGGCATCAGATCCTTCTTCCTTCTTTTGCAACGCACGCCGCGCTTACAAGAGGCCAACCTGCGCGTGATCATCCGTCCTGATACACCGGTCGAATTCCCGGAACTCCCTCAGCCCCGCATACAGCTGCGCCGTCTCAATCTCAACGTCTTTGGGAAACGCGATGCACCCTCTGCCCCCGTCGCGAAACAATTGGACCACGTCGCCTCCGCTTTCGACTTTACCCACCTCGTCTCGTTCACCGCTCACACTACGCCCGAAGGCCCCTTCCTGACCCGCCATCTCACCTCCGCAAGCTCGCTGATCCACCTCACTCTTTTCATCGACCACGATTCCCTTCACCCCTTCTTCACCTCCCTGATCTCCCTCCTCCCCTCTCTTCCTCAGCTCCGTACGCTCAAGATTGACGTGAACGCCTACCCGGATCCAGGGGATCTCTCCACCCCATCCCCTACGCAGCTCAACGCTTTCTTCACGGCCCTCCCCCCTTTCCTCGAGCACCTTGATGTACCTCTCTGCTTCCCCTCCGGACTAGTAGATCCCGTCTTGTCCGCTTTCCTGACCTCAGAGCGTGGCCTTCAGCGCAAGTTGAAGCGGGTACAGGCGTACACAGCGAGGGCGGATGATCCGAGCATAAGCCACGAGGTACTGTTCGAGAAGGTCGCGCTGGAGGGGAAATGGGTGGAGACGGTGTTATATACTACTGCTGGGGACGGCGGGAGACTGGAGGAAACGTGAGGCGCTAATCTGTAACCCTCGGGATGGGAATGCGATGTTGTCCTGTTTTTCCTGGATGTCAAGCATAGCAAGAATGCTCATAGCACCGCAATCGTAGCAAGGCATATCCAACTCTCTCATCGCGGGACTCGTGACAGGGAGACAGAAGAACCGAGTTTGTGCAAGTGCCACTAACGACCCTACACGAACCCTACCCCGGCTCGCCAAAGTCGTTTACTCCTCAGCCTCGACAACAGTGGTCGAGAGACCCTTGAAGTCAGTGGTGGGGACAACCGAAACGAGGGTGTAGAGCTTCTCGTCCTGCAAATTCAGAGAAGAGAAGTCTCAAACGTCAGTCGGGCTGCCCTGCAAGTCGAGACGATGTAACGGAGCAGGAGCGTACAGCGGGCGCGTCGTCGTCGTCGTTGCGCTTGCGGGAGAGGCGAAGGCGGAGACGGTGGGGGACGTTCTTGATACCCTTGCCCCAGATGGCGGCGTTGACCGAGGGCTCAAGGAGAACCTTCTTGGTGCCCATGTGCTTCTGGGCGAAGATGCGGACGGCCTTGACTGCGGACGGGGCACGCTGTAGACCGAGAGGAGGTAGGCGGGAGAGGTGGAAAGCGGGGCCGGAAAAAGAGGTCGAGGTGGGGGGGATGGGGAAGAACGGTCAGCATCTCGCCCTCGCCGAAGCGAGACTCCCGAGGATCCTTCTCGCGCTGGAGCGCTCCTCCCCATGCAAGGGAAGAAGCGCAACAAGGCAACAAAGGAGAGCCTCGGGGAAAAGGGTTCTTCGTGGTATTGAACGTCCCGCTAAAAGCGCGAGACGCAAGAAGGGAAGGTGGGTCGGTGCAGCGAGCTTCATCTTACGTGCTTGAAGCCCTGGCCGTGGACGCGAGTGTGGAGGTGGATGGTGTACTCGCGGGCGACAACGTCCGTGAGGGCGGAGCGCTGCTTCTTCTCGCCAGAGGTCTTCTGTCCGCGGGCCATTGTTGTCGACTGAACGAACACAGGGGAAGAATGTAAGCTAGGCGGCTCTGCGAGGGAAACAAGGTACGCAATGTGATGCCGTCCTCCTCATTGCCCTGTCCTGGCCGTGCTCATTTCGCCCGACGCTATCTGCGAGCTACTCCACTACGCCCAGCCGTTCCCGCTGAACGAAACTGCCTCTGCCCCCCCCTCCTGTGCCCCTCCCGCGCACTGTGTCCCTCTGTCGAGTCGACCGGATCGATTTTGAGGGCAGGAATCGCTTCGCACGGCGGCGAGGGTTCACGACGTGACAGTCGCCGAGTTGTGCAGTAGAGGATGCGCCGTAGATGAAGAGCAAGCCTTACGGGGAAATGAAGGGGTGACACGGAGGTGAAGAAAGGAAAGAAGTTGCGCGAGGAGGAATAGGTTGGCTTTCCTCACCCTCTGCTCACATCGCTCCTGATACTCTGGGGCGAATTGTAGCGCTACATAGTAACGTCTACAGCTAGCTCACGTGCCCGTCTATCCGCCCAGCTAGCCGAAGACACCTTTCCGTCCTCCCTTTGCTTCCGACTTTGCTGAAAGCCATTCTGCGTCTACGTCAGCCTAGGCACTGTATACTCTGCCGATCGGACGAGACCAATGTTTTCTAGTCCCTCGCCCCGGCACGAAGCTGTCTGTGCTGTTCTCGCGGTGCAGAACCGCTATTCTTGCTGTTCACCCTGGTCTCGAGTGCTTTCCGCGCGTTCTGCCTCACCTGGCGGCCAGAACAAGCTTCCAGAAACAGATACGTTTCGACCTCACCTGTCCAGCCCGATAGCGCTGCCGCGCACACCGGGGCCACGACGAGAAGGAGTCGGAACTCTGATCGAGGGAGTAGCAGCTGGTTTCCACGGTCCGCTTCAGCTCCTTGGGCTTTCCCTGGGAAACTAGAGTAATGAAGACGAGGCTCCTTGTCCCGCTGCGCTGCTTTACTCGCTGAAGAGAGCCGTAGGCGTAGAAGCATAAACCGGCTGGATAGATTTGATCAAACGTATTCCTCTGCTTTCCTGTTAGCATAGTAACCTCGCGTCGTACCCACCAACCTCTGTCCACTTGCTGCTAAGCAGAGGCAGCAGTCATGTCTGCTTCTCCACAAGCCAATCAAGGCTTGGACGACGGCCTGCCTCTTCCTCAAGAGATGATTTCCTCCCACACTGTCGGACAACGTTCCCTCACCGACCTCGAAAACCACATGGACGAGAACGACGTGCGGGACGAGGAAGGTGCTCCGAGTGATGACCAGCCCGAGGATACGAACGACGACCCGGAGGAGGATCTGGACGAGGAGGAGCCGAAGAAGAGGGGAGGAGTGGTCGACGACGAAGAGGACGAGGACGAGGACGAGGTGCGCCTGACCGCTCATCTAGCATTACTGCACGAAGACTGACTCGCAAGCGCGCTGCTGCAGGACGGAGATGAGGACGACGACCGCCCCCGCAAGAAGAGGGCAAGTCTCCCGCTCCTCTCCTGCCATACTCGACTGCTTGACAGTCATGCTAACCTTTCTCTCGCCTATCTCGCAGCGGAAGAAGCGTGGCGGAAACCAGTTCCTCGATATCGAGGCGGATGTCGATGAAGATGAGGATGAAGAAGAAGACGAGGGAGAAGAGGGTTTCGTGGCCAATGGTGCGTGCCTTCCTCTCAGCACACGCTTGAGGAGTATCATAACATGCTGACAGCATTTCGTTCCGGGCAGACAACTTCATCGTCGACCGCCGCGAACCCCGCCGCGACCGCGACGGCTCCCTTCCTCCCGACCAAGATCTCTTCGACGAAGGCGACATCGATAGCGATGCTGTCCATCGCCGGCTCGACCAGCGTCGTAAGGCACAGCGCGACAAGGAGGCGGCGCAGATGGCAGCGGATCTTGATGCGAGGTATAAGAAGAATAGGTACAGTCAGGATGGAGGAGACGACTGGGCACCCAAGGCGTTGCTCATGCCTGGAGTGAACGATCCTTCTATCTGGGGTATCAAGTGCAAGGTGCGTCTGCAGAGCTCGTTTTTCCCCTACTCTGTACTAACAGCGCTCTTTCCGATGTTCCCATATATACTCTTGTCAAACCCCTCTCTCTCGCTCGCATACTCGCAGCAAGGACGTGAACGCGAACTCGTCCTCTCTCTTTCCCGCAAAGCCGCCGCCCTCGCCGCCTCCGACAATGCCGCTCCCATGCAAATCATCTCTGCCTTCCAGCGCGACTCGCTCAAGGGGTACATCTACGTCGAAGCTCGCTCCGAACAACATGTCCGCAACGCCATTCACGGTCTCGTCGGTCTCTATCACAATGGCCCGAACGGAATCTTCCTCGTCGAAATCGAAGAAATGCCGGATCTGCTCAAGACGAAGCAGAAGAAGGTTGACCTTCAGCCGGGAGGATGGGTTCGCTTCAAGCGTGGAAAGCACGCCGGAGACCTGGCGCAGATCGTGGCGCTCTCGGACAACGTCGAGGAAGTCGCGATCAAGTACATCCCGCGTATCGACCTCACCCCGAAGGATGAAGAGATGAAGACTGGCGCAGACGGGAAGAAGCGCCGAAGGGGAGCCGGTGTGCCCCTTGCCTTCCGCCCGCCTCAGCGCTTCTTCAACCCGGAGGAGATCAGCAAGATCTACGGCGGGAAGGAGGTCTCGAAGAAGAGCGGGATCTACCACTTCCGCAACGAGGAGTACCGAGATGGGTTCTGCGAGAAGGACTTCAAGATTGCGCAGCTCACGACCGAGGACGTTCACCCCTCTATCGACGAGCTCACTCGCTTCCAGGGTGAGACCGCCGGCGGCGACAACCTCGACTTGACTCAGATTGCCGACGCCGCCCGCAAACTCGCCAAGACGATCCTCCAGCCAGGCGACCACGTCGAAATCTTCGAAGGCGATCAAAAGAACGTCTACGGTACGGTCGACTCGATCTCGAACGAAGTCGTTGCCATCCTCCCTCATGCGGATCTCGACCTCGGCGGGATGAAGATTGAAGTTCCGGCGAGGAGTGTGCGCAAGCGCTTCCAGGCTGGTGACCACGTCAAGGTCATGCAGGGTTCGAATGCGGATGAAACGGGTCTGGTCGTCAAGGTGCAGGGGGATGTGGTCACCTTCCTCAGCGACTTGACCTCGACCGAAGTCAGCGTTTTTGCGAAGGACGTCCGTGAGGCTGCCGAGGTCGGCTCGGGAGTCAATGTAATCGGAGGGTTCGAGTTACATGACCTCGTTCAGCTTGAGTACGTTGCATCCTTCTTTGCCTTGCTAGTCTTCCTCCAATCGTTACCGAGACTGACTTTACAATGCCGTTCCACGCAGTCCTCAAACCGCCGGTTGCATCATCAAGATCGAGCGCGACACTTTCCGTATCCTCGATCAACTTGGCACTGTCCGCATGCTCAAGCCTAACCAGATCAGCAGCAAAGTCAACACCCGTTTCTCCGTTGCCACCGACAAGGAAGGCTTCGACATCAAGGAGGGCGACAGCATGAAGGAGGTCAGCGCTGTGCGTTGCGCTCTTATCCGCCTGTTTCCTTGATCGCGCTAGATACTGATGTGAGACTTATTGCCGAGCAGAATGGAACTGAACGTCGCGGTCGTGTCCTTCACGTCTACCGCTCCATGTACGCCTTCCTGCACTCGCGTGACCTCGTCGAGAACAGCGGTGTCTTCGTTTGCCACGCCCGTCACCTTGAATCGACCGCTCCGAGGGCCAACAAGCCCAAGATGGGTACCGGCATGAACCCAGAGAGAATGGGCATGGTGGGGATGCCTCAGCCGCAGGTTCAGACCGGGGTCAGCTTCCGGCCCGATGGCAGGATCAACCGTCGCGTCGCGGTGACTCAAGGGACTTACAAGGGTCACGCTGGTATCATCAAGGACGTCACCGGCAACCAGGCTCGTGTCGAGCTTCACTCCGTCCGCAAGGTCATCACCGTCGACATCGCCAAGCTGAAGGAGCAGAAGTGCGTTTCCTCGTTCCCACTTGCTTCGCTCTACTCTGACCCCGCCCTCTTCCGCAGACCCGACGGTACCTTGCAGCCTCTCATGGAACGCCCTTCAGGCGGACCCGGATACGGTGGCAGGGGCGGCTTCAACCGCGAAAACTCGGCTTTCTCGACAGCAGCAAACTCGGCTCCTCTCGGCGGCGGCGGCGGTGGCTACGGCGGCGCTCCTTCCTACGGAGGGCGTGCTCCCGCTGGGCCTCCTTCCGGCTTCGACCCCTCCGTCGGTGCTGGCAACAACCCGTACTCGGGTGGTCGTACCCCTGCTCCCGCTTACTCGGGCGGCAAAACGCCTGCACCTCGATTCGGTGGTGCGACTCCTTTCGGCGGCGCTGGCGGTGCTACTCCTTTCGGTGGGGGCGCTACCCCTGCCTACGGAGGAGCAGCATCGAACGGTGGCGCTTTCGACCCTTCTGGCAGGACTCCCAATCCCTGGTCTGCCAACGCGCGCACCCCATTCATCCGACCCGACGCCTCTTCCGATCCTTTCAACGCTTCTTCTCGCACACCCCATCACCCCAGCATGGGCAGCGGTGGTCACACCCCTGCCGCCGGGCCCTCATACTCTGCTCCTTCTCACGGCAGTCTCTCTACCAACCCGTATGGAGGCGCTTCTTCCAACCCCTACGCCCCAGGTGGCGCATACGGCGGTTCTGTACAAGGTCGTACTCCTGCCTACGGCGACATCAACGGCGGCAAGACGCCTGATCCGCGTCGCGCGGCAGCACTGGCGGGAGGAAGGACGCCCTATAACGGAGGGAAGACGCCCACTTATGGTGCTAAGAACGGGTACGGGTCGGGGGCGAACGCGGGACCGATGTCGGCACCTACTCCGGCGGCGACTGCACCGACTCCGGCAGCGACGGGAGGAGGTGGATGGGACGACGACGAGTGGAGTGGTGGAGCAGTCACAGCGCCAACACCGGCTCCTCCTGTGCGTTATGCGGTCCTTTTCTTGCCCCACACCCGTTTCGAAGCTGACTTGCTTTCCCTTTTCAGCGAGGCGGAGACGGTTATGCCGGTGCACCAACACCAGCCGCCGGCGCCCCAACACCTGCACCCGATCGAAATGATTACGCCGGTGCTCCCACTCCCGGGATCTTTGCCGGCGCTCCCACTCCCGCCGCCTACCCATCCGGACCAACCCCGGGAGCTTCCTACGGCGCTGCTGCTCAAACCCCTGGAGCTGGTTACCCGTATCAGACTCCAGGGGCATATGCGGGAGCCGCGACATCGGCGGCGGAGCCTGTCGATTATAAGTTTAAGGAGGAGGAGGAGAAGGTTTTGCCTTCTGGGTGGGTTGTGGAGGGGGTTAGGGTTATTGTGCAGGAGAGTGCGTTCCAGGATAACAGGTTGCTGGGGCAATTCGGTGCGTCATCCCACAGGCTTTCCTTCCTCTTCTTCTACTGCGTGCATCGTCGCAGGGAGACTGATTATGCCACGCTTTCATGTCTCACAGGTCTCGTCAAGGCTCACACCGCTACGACTTGCGTCTTTACTCTCGACTCGAATCAGGAGCTGATTCAGGACTTCCCGAGCAAGGACGTCAGTCCGATGAAGCCGATGGAACCGGGAGAGAGGGCACTCGGTACGTTTCTTCTGTTCCTGCGGTCTCCTGTGCCTATCCCTGGTCGTTCATACCGTGCTGACGTTGTATTCGCTTTCGTTTCCTTCCTGCACTGCAGTCATCGGCGGTCAGTACCGTGGCGAGCGCGTTATGACCAACTCGCTCGACGGGGACGATTGGATGGTGGAACGGCCAAATGGCGGTGCGTTTCCGCTTCTTCGCATTGTCCGCCTCCTGCGTGCGAGTACTCACGCTCGATTTCTTGCTCGTAGACCACGTCGTCATCGGCAATCATTTCCTCGTACTCGTTGACGAGACCCCTTAATCAGCTTGATCAAGAAGGAAGAAAAGGAGCATGAGGTGGCATCCCCGTTCTCGTTGTGCAGCATGTTTCCCTGTCTGTGTGTCTGCTTGTTGCGCTTGTCTTGTAGTCTCATTCCACTCATACGCTTGCAACCTCGGAGTTGGCATCTTGTCAGCTGCAGTTGAAACTCAAAAGAGTCCGAAGAGGGAAAGAAAAGTTTTGGCTGCGGCGGCGAGATCATGACGAGGTGTAGATCTCTCTCCCCTTTCTCCTCTCTTCCCTCTACCTACCTCTGCTTCACTACCCTTTCTCACACTTACACCATGTCCTGGGCGGATATCGCAAAGAAGGGAGAGTTCCCGGAAGAACTTCAAGGCAAACCGGACGAATCACTTCTCACTACGGCTCAACCCGATCGTGCACCTTCTCCTGGTGTAGATGTCGTGAAGGATCACGTTGCCAGTCAGTCACTCTCCCTATGGCACCCTTCCATACCCGTCTTTGAGGTGTAGTCGCTGTTGTACGAATCTCGAGGGCGTCATCCTATAACACCTTTTACTGACTACTGCACTGCTTGTACTGGCACTTTATACATCGCAGTCGTCGACCAGGATGAACTCCGCAAGTTGCGCGAAGGAGTTGAACACGCCGATGACCCTCACTCGACCAATGCCGACTTTGACGAAGCCCGCCGACACCAAGCTGCCCGTGACGCAGCTGAGCAACAAGCTCGTTTGAAGGCTCAGGCGCAGAAGGAACTCAAGCAGACCACGGACAAGGTCGAGGCGGTTGAGACAAAGGTTGAGAAGAAGGGTGAAGAAGTGAAGGAAAAGACTGAGGAAGTGGTTGAGGAGGTTAAGGAGAAGGGTGGTGAGGCCCTCAAGACGGCTGAGAAGAAGGGAAAGGAAGTGGAGAAGGAGGTTAAGGAGAAGTGGGCTGAAGGAAAGGCGGAGGCCAAGGAAAAGTGGGCCGAAGGCAAGAAGGAAGCCAAGGAGTTTGCCGACAAGGCAGAGAAGGAGGTCAAGAAGGATGTGGGTTGTTTTCCCCTTCCTCTCGGTGTTCCATCTGGACGAGCTGACTCGCGTCATCTTGTACAGGCCAAGAAGCTGCAGAAGAAGGCATCCGAGGTGGAGAAGGAAGGCCGCGCTCTTGCGAAGCAGTACCCCTACGCTGCTTCCGGTCTTGCCGGTGCCGGTACGTTGTCTCCCCGCTACCTCTCACTTGTCTCATGCGCTGATCCGGCTTTTGTATGCCTTCCAGTCAACCTAGCCCTCATCGCCGTCCCCGCTTTCTACGCCTACCAAAACTGGGACAAGCCCCGTTGGGACCGCCGAATCGTTTCCGCCGTTGCCGTTGGGCTTACTGCCGTCTTCGGCCTGGAAGCGCATGTATTCTCCTCGTAGCGCCGGTTTCTCGCCTCAGACCGGGCTGCTTTAGCGAGTAATGAACCTTGTGTATTTCCTCATTTTACTTTGTAATCTCTATTTACACCTTCCTGCTGCGGCGACGATTGTCTGCATCGCGAAGAGCGGAGACACCTTCAGACTCGCCAGAAACTGCGCGACGCGCGGGATCGATCTGTTCGGTACAGCACGGTTCAGGCTCCTCATGAGCAAAGATACAGGCTACAAGCTGCCCACAGGCGCTTCACAGCTGTGCTACCGGGTTGAACGTGCTGCTCGGCATGGAAGAGCAACTGTATATTGTTGCCAACTATGAGTAATATGCTCTTTTTAGGTGTGCTTTCTCCTTGAAGGGGTGCTTCTTGCCTCGTACCATAGAACGGAGGTGGGAGACAGCAAAGTTGCTTCTTATCGAGCAACATTTTTTACAGAGAGCCTTCTTATAGGGGGAAAAACTACTGTAGTGCCTATTGTCGCCCTTTCTCCCTGCAGCCGTCGCGCGAGACTAGAGATAGCCCCTTCGCGCTGCGCTGCAACTACCGCCTTCGTCCCTCTGCGCCTCGTTCCGCTACTCGTCTGACCTTGGTCATCGGGAGGAGGGAAACCGAAAGGGCCAGAGCAGCCCGTTCTGCTGCTGCACGACCCTGCACGAACGAGAGGTGTAGCGCGAATGCAGAGCAGAGTAACCTTCTCTCACCGTCAGGAAAAGCCTTTCTCGGCTGACGGGGGGAGCAGAGGATGCGGATGCGAGGGTGTATTGCTGCAGCGTCTCCCGCCTAACTTAGATCCCAAACTGTCCCGCCTTGACCCAAGCATCGGGCAATTCCCTCGCCACATCAAACCAAGTCCTCTCCACGGCAACCAACTCCCCCTGCCCAACAAAGTCAAACAAACATAGAGGCTGGTACCGCCTCGTGACGCGAATATCGAGCGGGGTAGGTTCCTTCTTCTTCGTCTCCGAGGTCAGAGTCGAGGAGAGGGGAAGATCGTCCTCTTCCTCCCTCGCCCTCTTGCGATCTGCTTCCCGTCGTTCCGGCACGCCATTAGCGCCCTGCTTGCCCTTCTTGCCCTTCTTCGTCTTGCCACCGGTGACCCCGTCGACCTCCACTGCGGTTTTGTCGTCTCCCCGTTTCAGAGCGGCGAGGTCGATCTTGGCGACCCAGTTTGCGCCCCAGACGACAGCGACCGAAGACTCACCCCCGGCTGCAGCAGCGTTCTGCACCGCCACACGTCGAGAAGGGTGGACATGAGACTGATCCGCCGCGGACGATGCAGCAGCAATGGAAGAAGGCGAGGAGAAAGCGTCCACTCGACGAGGTTCGAACGAGACGCCGAGGACGGGCTCGCGAATGTCCATCAGAGTGTTGTACTTCTTCGAAGAGAGGGGAAGCGCCCAGGGGTGGAAGCGGTGGGAGGTGAGGCCGTAGAGGAGGAGGGAGTTTGTTGGGAGGGCGAGCAGGAGGGTGGGTTCGCCGCCGGTGGAGGATGAGGGGGTGAAGGTAAGCCATGCGGGGACGAGAGGTGGTGTGGGGAGAATGGTGTGGGTCTATCGGAAAAAGCACACTTGAGGTTAGCGGAGTTGTAGGTGCGTGATGGAGACAAATTGAGCCATACCTTGGAAGCTTCCAGGTCATACACCACGACCTTTCGTGCCGTTTCTGCAGCAGCAAGGTATTTGCCATCGCTGGAGACTGCGAGACAAGCAACCGCCGAAGGGACCCGCTTGTTCGACGCAGCCGAAGCCGGCGCTGCGTCGTCCTCTTCATCGCTACTCTCCTCATCTCCGCTACTGGCACCGTTCATCTCGACGTCACCTCCGTTGGCATGTACGCCATTGACGCCATTCGCAGCCTTTTTCGGCTTCGGCGCGCCCTCACCAAGAACCGCCGCCACTTCGCAATCATCGTCCTTCCCTGCTGGCAGCTGCACGACGGCAATAGTGTTGCCAAAGGTGGCAGAGATAATTAGGCGCTGAGAGTCTCGGGTAAAGGTGAGGCAGGATGCGCCAGTGCCGAGAGAAGCGGGCAGGGAGGCGGAGAGGGCGGGAGTGAGGGATTTCTGTCGACGAGGGATGAGCTCTCCGTTTCGCTGCAGATGATATAGCTGGTCAGTGAGGGGGACACGGGGAGACGACGGGAAGAAAGAGGACGCACCCATTGCAGGCGGAAAAGCTTGGTCTCGTAGAGATCGGAAACCGCGAGCCAGCGTCCGTCGTGCGAGACGGCGCTCGAGGTGAGGTTGGTTTGCACCTATCACCGGACTCCCAAAGTCAGCATTCGTGCCCAGAAAGGTAGATCGGTGAGCAACAGCTTACCTTGAGCTCCAGCTCTGCCACCTTCTCGTACCCCGTAGTTCCAACCTCGTCCTCCTCTTCATCTTGCTCGCCCTCCGCCTCCATCTCCGCTCCGAACTTCTTCCTCCCCCACCTCACCTTTGCAAGGGGCGCCGCATTTCCCCCTCCCGCAACCGCCGAACCTCCCTTCTTCGGATCCTCCAGCTTCCAAATCCCAACGCCCCGATCCCGCTTGCATACCAGCAACCGCGGCGAGTCTCCCCCATTCCCTGCTGCTACCGAGAAAGGTCGAGATCGCTGGGGAACGTAAGAAGCTCGACGGTGAATGGTGGATTCGAAGGAAGTGGAGGGGACGTCAGAGACGGGGTTTTTGGGGGCGGGTGGAGTGGCGCGCTTCTTCCCACTTGACGAGGAGGAGGGAGTGGCGGAAGCAGGAGCGACGGCGGTAAGGATGAGGGAGAGGTCCAGCCCTGCTGAGGTCATCACAGGGACGAGGGCCTTTTTCGGCAGCGACGACGGCGGAGGAGGGGAGGGCAGGGGGAGCGAGTAGGGCGGAGAGATGACGATGGCGCGGACGTCGTGAGAGTGGAGACGGCGGCCGGAAGCTTGGATCCATCGCCCCGCAGGGACATCGTGGATGCGGGAAGAGGCGACCGTGACAAGGCGGAACTCGGTGGTTTTCTGGTCCACGCCCGAGGTGAAAAGGGAGGTTCCGTCCTACGAGAGTACCGGTAAGCATACGAACTAGAGAACATGAAAGAGGGAAAGCGCACAGATCCTAACGCGAGAGCCAGCACATCCGCCTTGTGAGCCTTGAAGCTCTGGCTCTGGGTTCCCGTCTCGCTATCCCAGAACTTGACATTCCCCATCGAGTCACCGCTGACGATCGTTCCGTCCGCAAGGATCGCGACAGCCCATACGATGGTATGCTCGCCCTTCAAGCGGTCAAGAGTCATGCGAAGACCGCCGCGCCAGATACCGCTGACCGCGCCGGAGGAGGGGACCTCGAAGCGGCGAATGGTGGAGTTGGAGCAGCCAGCGATGAGGTATGATTCGGACGGAGTGGAAAAGTGGGCGGGAAGGGAAGAAGGCGAAGGAGACGATTCTGTGGACCCAATCAGGTTAGGCGGCTCGAGGCGAGAAGGTGGGATCAGTAACGTACCCCGCTCCTTACCCTTCGAACTCGGCTCAACTGGTGGGCCCCAGGCCAGTGACAACGCGCGGACCTTCCCTGGACCGCCGACCTCGATCTTGGAAACGAGTTCGAGCTCCCCGTCCACGATATTCAGGATCCGAATGGTTGAGTCCTCGCAAGCAATTGCGAGGGAGGAGGATGCGCGAGATGCAGCCAGGGCGAAGATCGGAGGAAGAGTCGGAAGAGTAGACTGCCAAAAGAAAAGCATGAGGAGTGGCGAGAGAATCGGAAAGACACTGAGAAAACGCACTTTGACCATACCGACTGCTTTCCCACTGCCAGGACCTCCCCATTCCCACTCAACAAGCTCACTTCCGACGCCGCCGACACCGAACAGTCGCACGCCTTCACGTTGCAACCTTCGCATTTCCTGCTCGGCACCTTCGAGGTCGCCGTCGTACAGGTCAAGGTCTCCCTGAGAGAGGGTAGTCTGGTGGGTAAAGACGAGATGGGAAAGAAGGGAGGTGGGCTTCTTTGAGTTGCGGGTCTTGGGAAGAGGAAAAGAAGACGGGAGAGTCTGCAAGGAAGCGAGTTAAGTATGGGTGCGCGAGATGATAATCCGTGAGAGAATGCAGCGTACCCTCCACGCAACCCACCCCTGGTGACCGCCCCAGAGCATCAGCTCTACATCGCCATTGCCGCGTCCAACGGCGAGTATACCGCGTTCTGCAGTGTTGCCTCCGAATCCGAGTAGTCCGGCATCGAAGGTTTCCGGAGTAAGAGCGAGGGTAGATGCGGGAGCTGGACTCCAATGTGGAAACCGACAGCGGTGCAAGGGTAGACCTTTACGTCTTGATTGCGAGTTGAGCTGAGGAGCGACAGCTGAGAAGGGATCAAGGTCGAGTTGAACGGGGTGCGGTGAGGGCTGGTCAAAGGCAGGGTCGTCCTGCAGCATGTCAGGGTCCATGATAGACTGTGTCCTGTGCTAGATGCGAGTGTCTACCGTGAGTGAGATCGAGTCCATCTCCTCGAGGCGTCCCAGCTCGAACACCGATCAGCACTTTGGCTCTTCCATTGCATCTAGCCTACTGTAACGCTTATTCACAGCTCGCCAGCTGTACTCTTGCGTCCGACCGCCTTGTCAAAACCCTTTATAAAAGGGTCGTCGCCAACTTGTCCTCGTCACCGTTCCCCACTTGTCGCCCTCTTCAGCAACCGTCGATCTCGCTTGCAAGTCTTGCAGGTTCGTCCGTCCATCTCTGTGCACCTTTACCAACTGGGTTGCGCAAGCAGGATGCTCGCCGCGGCCCAACATGTACTTTCTTGTCCCCCGCCTTCTTCCGACCTGAGAGGCCTCCATGAGGTCTTGAGGTGGTACTGACGATGCCTCGCATCTCCAGCATGCCTCGCCGTCTGCCGCTCGAGTTACAGCTCTACGTAATCGAAATCGCGCTCGCCGTCTCACCGGTTTGGGATGCGCCTCGACAATCACAGGACGGGAGGGATCGCACCGAACTATGCGATGCCCTCTCTCTCGTGCATCGCAGCTGGACCGTGGCGGCCCAGCACGAGTTCCGCGCATACCTCGTCCACCATGTCCCGTGCGGTTATGGTCCGCCTTTGGGAGCTTGTCCCGTTCAGCGGGCCGTGGAGGGCGGGTGGCACGTTCGAGGGCTGAGCCTCAGAGACAGAGCTTGTCGCTGGCTCAGGCGCAACACGGACAGCTTCGAGACGCTCCTCAACAGGCTCGAGCACCTGGTGGTGGAGCACAAAGAGCAAGCCATTACTGTTGATGCTGGGACCGCTCTCGGTGCGTTCAACCTTAGCTGTTGCTGTTTATACTGCGCTATCTCGCTCATTGAGTCTTGCTCAGCCCTGCACAAGCTCGAACTGAAGGGCGGCGCCTTCGAATCGCATCTCTTTACTCCGCCTCCCCGTCTCACCCACTGTCATTGCATGTATAGCGACATTTATGCTCCCCTCCCATCCATGCCGACGGTCCGCGTCCTCAGCCTCAGCAGCGTCTACTTTCTGGACCGTCACCTCACCAAGACCTTCCTGGCCTCTTTTCCCAACCTCGCCATCCTCGCAGTCTACCGTGACGGGTATAGCATGATGAGGTCGCCGTACCCGATGTTCGAACTCGCGCCCAAGAGCCTCAGAATTGTGTGTGTATACACGGAGGCGGAGGATGTCGATGTCTATTCATCTCTCACTTCTTTCCCTCATCCCCCTAAGTCTATCACGGTTCGAACTCGGCCCGAAGTACGCTCCGCCTTCTCAGATTCGTTTGAGCAACTTGTCAGCTGGTGTGACACGAATGGCGTCGAGTTGCGGTCTGAAGAGCGGAGTAGGGAGGAATGTGACTCTGACGCTTTTGACGGATGGTGTCACGGGCAGTAGCGCAGTTAGGGCGTAAGTAGCGTAGACATAGGCGCATTGCAGCTTGATGTATCTGTTGCTGTCTCGCTCTGCTCCGCATGACTGTCTCTTCAGTCTAAACAGGAAAACCATTCCTTTCAATCGATTTGTTCACGAGCTTCCTAAGCTGAGCCTTTCCTTCCTTCCCAAGACGAGCAAGCTTCTCCTCCTGCTCAGAGCTTGTAGCCACCACGGTAGCAGTTGTCATAGGCGCGCCCTGCACACGGTGGGAAGCCGGACTGGCTCGGTAAGCCTGCAACGATGGGGACAGAGGAGGGAAATGCAGCGTACCGATGCCGCCCACCTCGAAGACCTTGATGATCCTGCTGGATGGGGCAGTGTCAAACTGAATGAGGAGGCACTCGGGGCGAGCCTGCGGGTCGGGGTGGCAGGTGAGCTGGGCACCGAGCGAAGTCAGGAAAAAAAAAGGAAAGCACACCTGAGGTGCGTCACGGATTTGGACGAAGACCTTATTCTCACCGCCAGAGTGGACATGAGCGCAGCGGTCGTAGTACTGGGTCAGGGGGGCAAGGTGTCAGAGGCTAGTGTAAGGCGGACGACTTCGAGGGAGGAAGAATGCACCTGATTCTTCTCACCGCCACCGTTCTGCTGAAGCATCCTCACAGCAAGCAAAGCGATCTCCTTCTTTTCCTGCTCGTTCTCGCGGCCGCCCCCGCCGCCGCAAGTCTGGAAGACCTTCTCGCCGAACCTGCCCCCTCCACCCTCGATGTCACCGAAGCGACCTTTGATGAGCTCGGCGACGAGTCCATCTTGGATGTTACCGTACTGATGGGTGTTGTGGCCGTGGAAGTGGGTCATCTTGTGGGACTGGGTGGACTGGGTAGAAGACTCGTTTCCGCCGAGCTGGCTAAGGAGGGTAAGAAGGAGGTTAACGCGCTCGAGCTGGGAGAACTGGCGGTTGTCGCTGGACTGAGTGGGCTCGTAGTTGCAGGTGCAGTGGTGAGAGTGGGTCATGGCGAAGTCAGACGTGTGAAGTGATGGGAAGAAGAGAAGAGGTAAAAGAAGGAGAGCCGAGAAAAAGAAGCTTGCAGTTATCACGAGCCTCTCTTTCTCGCCAATAGACCTCGCTCGCGGTTCGGATAGGTAAGCAGTTTGAATACAAGTAAGCCAGGCCAAGCCAACACAGAAACAAGCTACCCCTTTTCACCTCGACCTTCCTAAGCCACCCTTTTTCTTTGTCCCAGGTCAAGCAAGCCTTCCCTCCACTCCGCTGAGCTCATCAAAGTTTGTAGCTCCCGACGTCGAGGAGCTCAAGGAGGCGAGCTGCACAACGAGCAAGTCAGAAAACAGTCAGCTTCCAAGGTCCCCATTCCGGCCTTCTCAATCTGGAGAAAGAAGCGCTTACCGCGGCCTTGGGCGACGAGCCGGTCGTGGAGCGACTTGTGCAGGGTGGAGGAGCTGCCGTACGAGTACTGTGGGAGGGTAGACGAGGCAAGAGAGCCTCAATGAGCTTGTTGAAGGACGGGGAGGAAAGGGAACTCACCTGGCCATAACGACAGCCGCAGCCACAGGTGCAGCCGCAGCCACAGTGGCCGAGAGACTGCTCGTAGAAAGTCAGCTCTCGAGCCGTGAAGGAGGCTCAAAGGAGGTGGCTTACCGTCACACCCCTCTCGGTCTCGAGAAGCAAGCGAAGGAGAAGCAAGACGAGCGAGAGCTCCTCAACCTTGCCGATATCGCCCTCGGACCCCTCATGGCAGCCAGCGAGGAACCTGGCGAGGATTTTGAGCTTGAGGGTTTTGTCGAATCCGCCGGCGAGGAGAAGCTGGACCACCACGGAGTCCTCGAGGCGCCTGAGCTGCTGTTCGAACTGCTGATCCTTCACGTTACGGACGTCGCTCGTCTCGCGCTTGGTCTCGCGAGACACCTGGGCGTCCTTCGTCGTGTCGACCGTCTCACTGGCCTTTGTCTTGGTCTTGACTTCCGACACCTTTTCCTTCTCAATCTCAATCTCCTTCTCCCTCCCCTCCGCCTTAACCACCCCAGTCAGCTTCTCCTTAAGCTCCCCACTGGCATGAACACCTTTGATCAACTGCTCCACCTCGACCTTGATCCCAAGCGAGGCAAGTAGCGCGAGGAGGGGCTTGATTTGGTCGACCTTCTTAGATTGGAGGAGGGTCGTAAGGAGGGACAGGAGGGCGGTGGCTTCGGTACCGTGCTCGACATGTTTGAGGGTAGAACCGATGTCCTTCTCGGTCTTGATGTCCACTTCGACGTTGGAGCGAGAGGTGGTCGAGTGAGATGCGACAGACTGATCGTGTTCTGGCGCGGAGGAAGGAAGGTGAGCTCTGGTGTCGTGAAAGACCTGGGGGACATGCTGCTGCTGGTGAGACTCGTGCTCGACCTTGTGCGCGGTGTGGTGCTCCTGCTGGCGAGGGAAGCATTTCTCTTCGTGCTTCGGCGGACATGGAGCCGGGGCATGATGCTGCTGGACCTTGTGTTCCGCGCAAGGTCCGGCGGTGGTACACTTGTGACAGTTGTGGCGAGTCGCTTTAGCCGACGTACGGTCGGAGTCGCACTTCTCTTCATGCTTCGGCGGACAAGGAGAAGGGGCGTGCTGTTTGTGGTCATCGCAGGGAGGGACGGCCTGGTACTGCTGGACTTTGTGCTCCTCGCAGGGACGAGTCGAGGTACACTTGTGGCAGGCGTGCTGAGTCATCGCGAGCTGACGAGTTGGAGGTGCGGAGATGAGGAAGGCAAGAAGGAAAAGAAAAGTAGGTACGGGCGGGCAATCACCTGACCGGGTTCGCGTTCGATAGCACGTGGACGCTAGAAGGTCGGGGAAAGTGAAGTGAAGGGCCAGCTAGACGCAGGAACAACAGTCGGTTCTCCGTGTAAGCTGAGAAGGCCACCTCCGTCGAGCCTACGAGGAGGAATTGTACAGATGACTGGCACTCGTACACTATACAGCTGCAAGCTACTGAGCTGATAGCTGCACCACCCTCTCGCTCCGTACGAGCTCGACCTCCGGCGTTCCCTCAGTGTAAAGAGCCTTGATAATTTCCCTCTCGATCCACTTGACAGGTTCCCCCGATTCCTTCTGCACGCGCAGGGTTTCTTCCGGTGTCGGATCGGCGAGGTCGACGATGCCGAACTCGAGAGCTTCGGAGAGGGTGAGTTGAGAAGGAGGCGTGAGGGTATGGACGATTTCGAGGGAAGAGAGGGGTCCGCCGTAGGCTCGACTGATACCGGTGTCTATCGCATAGAGGCTTCAGGTACGGAAGGCGGCGAGGGTTGAACCAGGTTGAAAACGGAACACGTGAGAATGAAACGCACCGATGAGCAAAACCTTCCCACCGCACCTACTTTGGATACCTTCGAACTGCGGCGTATGACCCTGGATCAATCGCCTGACCTTCAAGATCTTCATCGCCCGGTCGACCCTGTCGCAAATCTCGTCCTCTTCCTCCAAAGCCCAGTCTCGATTCCACATTGGGCCTCGCTCGCTCCAAAACTCCTTCTGCACGGGTGACGCATTCCTTGGTAAGCTCAAAGGGGCGGAAGGTGAGTCGAGCAGAGAGTTGAGAATCGAAGAGCCAACTTCGTTGATCCGCTCTATGGGTCGGTCCGTTTCGAGCGATTCGAGATAATCAGGCGTGATACCGCCGTGTACAAAAGAAGCGGCGGAGTAGGCAAACGGGTCGAAAGAGGCGGAGGAAGAGGAGGTAACTTCGGAGAGGAAGCGACGGTCGGAAGAGCCTGACGGGGTGGAAGGGAAGGTGGTGACAGGTACGCCGGGAGGGAAGGAAGAGATGAGATAGGGAAGCCGGGCAGTGATCGAGTAGTTGGCTCGCCATTCTTGACCTATCCAGCCGGTAAGCATCGCTTCTCTCCGGTTGCGCTCGCCGCCGAAGGAGCTGCGGGCAGAAGACATGTCAGGCAGAGCACGATCGAAATGCGGAAAGACGAATCAAACGCACGCGATGTCTTCCTTGGTCACATAGCGCCAATCTCCAAGAGCGTTCATGACTTCGTGATTGCCAAGCAGCCTGGAGGAGGTTCACGGTTTAGACGGGACTGGCAAGAAAAGCGGACCGGGCGGGCTTACGATACGACAGCGCCGCCTGCTCGTTCTGCTTGAGGCCTGAGAGACTGGAAGAAGCGATACAGTGCAATAGTATCCTTGCCGCGATCGACGATGTCTGCGAGAGACACCCGTTAGCAAGAACGTGAAGAAGAGAAGGCAGAAGTAAAAAAGCGAACCGCCGGTCTGAACAAGCACGGCATCCTCTCCGATCCACTGTCCCTTGAGATCGACCAATTCTGCTCGCCTCAGGATGCGCAACAGATGTGGCAGGTCACCGTGAATGTCGGCGACTGCAACGATCCGCTGGCGCAATACTTGCGGACCACTTTCTGTCGCTTCACCAGCTGCTTCGGACACCGTTCCGAGGCCTGCGCCTTCGGCTTGGTTGACCAGTACCGGGGCTGGCTGTTTCGTTAATGCCAGTTGCGTTGACGGTTTCTTACTCCCCCAGGTGAGCCAGAAAAGAAGGGCAAAGGGGAGGAGCAAGAGTAGGAGATTCGATCGGCTGGACTGGGGCATATCGTAGACCCTGTGAGAGGACTGTCGAGCGCTTTCGACGTACTTTGACGCGCTGAATGAGTAAGACCGGAGGACAACCTGGCACGCTCCCCGGCCCCGGCCCTCAACTGAATCCGCTTTAGCACCTCGACACCGCTCAGAGTGCTTGAACACGTTCACTTGCATCTTATAGACATTTACTAGCCACACCTCGCAGTGCTACTTCACCCTCAACCCCTTCCCTTTCGTCACCCTTCCCCTCCTTACGAGTCTCCTCCACTTCGGCATGAGCTGGTTCTCCTCAAACTCCTCGGCTGGACCCAACATCCACCCCGTCCAGCTCACCTTTGAGGGTCAAGCTGCGTTCGGCCCCCTTGTGCAGCAGGACACGGAATGGCTCTGCCCGGGAGGTTTCGCGACCGAAACCCAGACGTACTACGCGACTCTCAAGGATGGCTCGCTTCTGATGTGCCAAGTCATCCACTCCTCCGTTGGGTGCGTTACAGGTCCCTTACTCGTATTCCGAGAAAAACTTGACATGGTCATCCTTCTTCTCCCTTCTCGATCTGCCTTCCTCCCTTCTTTCGCAGGCTTCTTTGGCCCAACATCCAGTTCACCTTCCGCCACTGCGACGGCAAAGGCAAGAACACCTGGAAGAGCGTCAGCGTCTCCAACTTCAAGACCGCGCCCACCGCCAAGCTCGACAAGCGTTCCGTCAAGTCTGATCAGTTCACCATCACCGTCGACCCCGCTACGCCTACCAAGTATGCCCGTGCCATCCCTCTTCTAATCCGAACGCTCCTGATGTGCTCCTGTGCAGGATCACGATCGAGGGCAAGTATGACGACGATGTCCAGATTTCCCTCGTCTTCGAGCAGCTCGCGACTGGCTTCAAGCTTGGCGCCGGTCCCAAGGGTGGAATGACCTACTACGGTCAGCTCAAGGACAAGGCAGCGTCGGGAGACGCGCCGAACGTCGCTGCCGGTGGCGACGGGTACGCCGTTCACCGCTTCTGGCCTCGATGCAAGGTCAGCGGTATCTTGCGCGTCGGTTCCGCCGTCACCGACCTTGACGGCGCTCGCGGTACCTTCATCCACGCCATTCAGGGCCTTCGCCCCAACTTGCTCGCGTCCAAGTGGAACTTTGCCAACTTCCAGACGGTCGACGAAACCGGAGTTGCGCTCGTCATGATGGAATTCACCACTACGCCCCAGTACGGCAACAAAGTCGTCAACATTGGTGCCGTAGTCGTCGGCGACAAGCTCGTCTCCGTCACTGCCGGTGGAAGTGGCGTTTCGGGCGGGTCGAGCGCGAACCACCAGCAGCCGGTCAAGGACGCCGAGACCGGCTACGACGCGCCGAGCTCGATCAAGTACGTTTGGGAGGGTGCGGCACTTGAAGGGGAGGGCAGCGCTACCAAGCAGGTGCAGGGTGGGAACAGCAAGGTCCACGCCGTACTTAATCAGGACTTGCTTGAGAGTGCAGAGGGCTACAAGACTCGCGGGCTTGTCGAGAAGGTCGACGTTCTTGGTCAGATCCCTTACCTCATCAAGAAGTTTGTCAACTACGCCGCCGGAACCAAGCCTTACATCTACACCGTTCGTCCTGTCCCATTTCTCCTGTTCTGCCATGACGTTCTGGCGCTTCGTCATCTCGAAGCTCCTTCCTGCCATCTTTGGCTTTCCGGACGCTGAGCACGCGGTACTGACGCATGTTCACATTGCAGTGGCTCAACCCGGTTGAGGCCTCCGTCACTCTCGGCAACGGAACGGAAACGCAGACTATCGACGCCAAGGGTCTTCTTTTCTCAGGTATGGCGACTCCCTCGTCTCAGTGTCAGCGTGGATGCTGACATCTCGCCTACTCGCAGAGAGCACTTTCATCTCCTAATTCCCTGCAACCATCGCCTCGTCTTTCGCCTTGTAGACTCACCTTTCATCTAGCCTTCTTGTCCACGACCATCTATTCAGCAACCCCGTACTCCTACACTGTCCCTAGTCTTCGCCTGTACTTTATCATCTCCCCTTCTGTCAGCGCCTGCAGCAACTCGAGCCTAATTTCATCGCAGCAAAATGCAGCCCGTTCCTCTAGCTGGCGTCTTTGGATGTCCTTCCGTGCGAGAATCTTAGCTGACAAGTGCCGAACAGAGGCCGTCGCAGACGGACGGCGAACCTCCGAGACGGCCGCGAGCCATTTTCGTGACAGACTGTGCTGCCTTTACGGCAGGACTTTCTGTTTGAAGAAATCGACGCTCGAATTCTCCGCCGACCGTGGCTTCGGCACAGAGTTGATCCGGCTTTCTTGGCGCACGCATGGGATGTTGTGCTGCCGCGCGTTTGGTGTCTGCAGGGCAGTCCTTTAATGGGACAAGAGGATCTCCCACTAGCGCGAAGTTTCTCATCTTGCGTTGTCTTGCGATGATGAAGATCTCCCTCGCAAGGAAACGGCGAGGAACAGAGTTTGGCGGACCTGGCAAGGCGCTGCCAGTTCCTGCAGTTTGCGACAAGCGTTCCGAGGGAAGAGACTTGCCGGAAGAGGGAGAAAAAATCGGTCGCCCGTGAGATCCGGGAACCGGCCGCACGCTTCGCTAGCGTCGTTTTACGTTGATCATGGCGAATACGGATCTACAGGACATGATGAAGCGTGCTTTCGAGGCTGCAAAGGTCGGAGACAACTTGCATCTCTCGCACCGCTACGTCCTACGCTTCTCTGCGGCTGGCGAGCGAGCTCTACCGCTCGAGCATCGGGCGTGTCGTCATAGCGCTGATCGTCGCTCCCATTCTTCTCAGGGGCGGCGCTTATCCGCCCACCCCGTCGACACCTTCCTTCGCTGCATCGCAGGTCTCGCATAACTGTCCGGCGTCTGAGGACAGGGACCGACCCTCTTTCAAGCGGTGTGCGCTGAGCGGTGCTGCCTGCCGGTGCCCAGCAGGTCCACTGCGCGCACCCTGCACCTAGCACTCGCACTTCGTTGCATGAAACGTCGGGTGCTTTGCACTGGGAGACTCTGACACACGCGTCGCCGCAAGGCACTAATCTTCATTAACGATGTTCGGCGACGTGCCTGGTGCCCGATGGATGTGTCCGGCGTCTTGTCTCCTCCGCTCGCATCCGGTGGTTCCTTCCTCGTCGAGCCGAACCCCCCCATCTCCTCGCCGTACTCTCGGTTGTCTCCTCTCTCTCTCTCTCTCCCTTCTTCTGCTTCGGACTCCGACCTAGCTACCTCTCACGCGCTGCGCATCCAGACAAACTCGTTTCCTTCGATCAAAGAACACCGGCTATCATATCACCGCGTCCTCACTACCGTCGGCCAGCATCGCAGACCGTCTCGCTCACATCTACTAACTAGGACCAACAAGATCCGTCCGGGAAACCCCGTACAGCCTCCGAAGGAAAAGGAGTCGAGTAAGCCGCCTTCTTTCCGCATCTCGCTGCAGGGTCCAAGCACCCCGCTAACTCCTGTCCGCAGATCTTCAGCCCACAGTCATCCGATTTACGCACTCTCCCGCAAGCGTACATCGCCCCCGTACATTTCGCCCATCTCTTTTTTCACCCTCTTCTGCGCCTTTTCTTTCAACCTCACACGATCTTCTGCGGTATGTCCCGCCGTCCGCCCGACTCTAATCGGGACCCTGTCGCTCGTTCCCCTTCCCCCCAAGCGTCCCGGTCAGGACAACCACAGGTCGCTTCAAACCGCCGCCGTTCTTCAGCACATCCGCCTCTCGTATCTCCCGCTTCCGGCGCCGTCGCTAGTCAAGCCAGCCTCGGGGTATCCGGAGGAGGTCGAGGACCTCGAGGATCGCCCGCCGTGAGGCGGTCTTCCCGCCGGGCTTCGCTCGACCCCTACCCAGTCGCTTCAAGCCGGAATACATCGCCCGAGGTCGCTCTGCGGGTGCCCGCAGGGGAGGGCGGGTCAAGGCGGACCTCTCGGAGTCGTACACCGGCACGAGAGTCGGTGCAGGAGGACGAAGAAGGGAGGCAGGACGCCGAAATGAGCGAAGCAAGGAGCCTGAGCAGGGAACGGGGTTTTCAGGCTGGGCTGCCCGGCAGCACCGCCGACATGTCCGTCCTGTTTCCCATCTTCTGTGGCTCCCTGGGGGAGAATGGACCGTTGCTGACACAGCTTTCCGCGGCAGGAACTTCCGCCTCGTCATGCTTCAACAACCCGAAATTGGTGCGGAAGCGGGGCGAAATAAGAACACGCTCGGAAGGGTGCGCCTATCTCCGTCGTCCCGTGCCTAGTTGCCGATAGCTGACTGTGCCCCTGCAAACAGCTACCGATTGTCCCCGCTCCTGTCGTCGAGCTGATTGTACAAGATCACAATGGGGATAAAGTGTTCGTTCTTTTCTTCGACCTCTTCCCTTCATCCTTCCGGCTCACAGTTCCCATCCTATAGCTTCGACCGCGAGTTCCCCTTCCTGTTCTGCTCATGCTCCTTACGCAAGGACGATGGGGTGTCGGCTGTGGAAGTCGCCCAGCGGCCACCTTCCGACGACGGAACGAGCGAAGAGTTCTCTGCGCTAGTAGGTGGACTGGTAAGGCAGTCGCACCGGATTGAGGACATGGAAGGCAACCATCGAGATGTTTTCGTCTTCGAGGACGTCAGTGTCCGGTCGAAGGGTTCTTACACCCTGGAGTTTACCTTGGGCGAAGCGTGAGCGACCTTCTCTCTTGTGTCCGCCCTCTACAGCTTACTCACCTTTTCGCATTCTCAGCATCCGACCAAAGTCTCCGAAGCTCGCAGCGACTCGCTCTGGGGTATTCGATGTCGTTGAATGGCAGCAGTACCCTGGCCGTCCCGCCCAGGGTACGTTTCCTTTCCATCTCCGTGTTTGCCAGACAATCCTGACGCCTCTTGCCGCAGATACTGTCCCCGATCTTTCCCTACACCTGCACAAGCAAGGCGTACCCATGTATATTCCACCATTACTCCTCTCGCAGCCTTCCGATAATCCACCTCCGCCTGGCTCGAATCCCTTCCCACCTGGCGCGATAGACGATCTCGCATCCTCCACTTCTGCGCCTGCTGCATCGTCATCGTCGTCGTCGTCCTCCTCTGCCGCGGCTCGACATGCTTCACGGGAACGGTAGCCTGTTTTCCCTTGCCCCCGCCCTCGACCCTCGTTTCTCGCAACCCCCCTCGCAACCTTCGCCAACCTTCGCAAACCTCGCAAGCCCAAGTCTCTCGCAGTGCCTCCCCTTGTCCCCCCCCTCTCGTCTGTATTCGCTGTTGTTCAACCACCCATTGACACTCATCAGTACTCTTCGCTCAAATCGCTCGCTTGCAATATTGGCGCTGCGTCGCGATTTCCCCTTCTTTCCTTGCTCACATTTCCCCTCCGCCCTATTCCTATAATCCTATAATCTGTTATAACCTAGTACCTGGTCGCATCTCGCACACCCCGAATCTCACCTTCGCAGTTCCTCCCCTTCTTTTCCTACCCTTCTTTTACAGTCGTTCCCTTCGTCGTCACCGTTCCCCCTTTCCCCTTTCCTCTTTCTCCCTTCGATTTTCGCTTCCTTCGCGTCGCCCCCTCAGCTCCTTTTTATTCCTTGTAGCGTCGTTCCGTCCTCCCTACATAGACCTCGGATACTAGGTATAGTGTGTCTGGAACCTAGTCGGAAACGCAGTCCTTTTCGTCGGAAGCTATTTACCGCCGCTTCCCCCGCCTGCCTCCTCTCACCTCGACCGTTGCCAGTCTGCGCCAGGTTTGAACTAACAGTGACACCGGACATGGTGAACGACGAGATTTTTTCGTGTTTTGCAAGAGCAGCAGAATCTGGTGCGATGGAAGAGTGAAAGAGGGAACAAAGGTAACAACGGGGGCCAGAGGAGAGAGAGAACCAGAAAAGTCGAAGGAGAGTCGTGGATCGTAAAACTCGCCAGGGAGATGCTGGACTGTCAGAGAGAGAGGGAGATGTGACTGCAACGCGAGAAAGGGAGTTAAGGAAGGCAGTCAGAAGGAAGGCGAGGTAGGGTATGGATCGGAAATGGAAGAAGGATGGGAGATGGCGGATGGCGTAGGAAGGAGGCGGGCTCAGCCGGCCTTGAAGAGAAGCTGTGAGAGCTATGCATCAGCACGGAGTCAAGCTTGAAGGCAGAGAGAAAGCGTACGATGGCGATGTTGCCGAGATAGAGGTAGATGAAGTGACCGGATTCTGAGTCGGACAATCAAGGCTCAGTCCGAGTTAGTCAGCGAGGAAGGAGGGGCTACAACGTACCGTGCGTGCAGAAGGAACCAAAGTTCTCTGGCGACAGTGCAAGCAGCAGTGAGAGAAATAGCGTGAGCAGGTACGGCCATTATCAGGTTGGCGATTCGCGAGGCAGGTGAACGCGGAGGAGGAGGAAAAGCGTGTGAGAGAGAGAATAGACAACAGACGCACTGCCCACTACGGCGTGCCAAGTCGGCCCATACCGTTTGTCCATATCCCGTTTGATGTAGGCAGCAATCTATGAGCAGAAAGAGGTCAACCCACCCCGGAGACTGAAAGAAGCGGAACGGGGGAAAAAAACACGGCTCACATCTTTTTCAATCTCGTGTTGCCTGAGGGATTCTGCGGCGACTTCGACGACGATGTCCTGCATCTGTCGGCGCAAATCAGAGGAGAGAAAGGTCAACGAGTGCAGTTAGCAGGACATGATCGAGACGAAGAGAGGAAAGTAGCTGTCGCCAGCCCGCGAGCGAGGCAAGGGAGCGTACCTCTTTTGCCATGTCTACCGACTTGATTATAGGCTGCTCGGATTCATTCAAGGGGTTATTGGGCGTGGTCAGCTTTCACTGAACTTCACGGCGCGGCGCGGAGAGCGGAGGCAGGAGGAGCGAGAGAAGGGGTGAAGCGCACCTGAGGGGGAGGAGGAGCGTTATCATCGTTTGCGACCTTGTCACCGACGGCAGCCATGCTTCTGGGAGTTTCGAGGAGAGTTAGATTGGGTTCAAGGAGGAGAAGTGGTACAATCGAGGTTGGGCTTACTACACCTTTACCATGCCATGTAAGCCTACTCTGATTCGGCAGAGGCTCCCACAGTAACCCATATGCCCCTCTGCAGTCACCGTCGCACTCCTCTGCGTTTCCGATACCGCAGCCGAAGACCCCTCCACCGACCGCTCTCTCCCCACTTTGCGCGACTTGCTCCCCTCTGATGCCTACGAGGTAAAGGCTCAGGCAGTCGTGCCAGACGATACGTATCAGATACAATCAGCAGTCAAGGCTTGGGCTGACGAGGGAGTCGACCTGATCCTCACGAGTGGAGGAACTGGCTTCGGAACGAGGGATATTACCCCAGAGGTGCGTATCTGTACCCTGTTTCTCATCCAGTACGTCACTGAGTATCTGTTTACAGGCCATCGCCCCCCTGATCAACAAGCCAGCGCCGGGACTGGTCACCTCGATGCTCGTTTCCTCCCTTTCCATCACCCCGCTCGCCGCCCTATCCCGACCCGTAGCAGGCGTTATCCTCTCCCCCCGCACCGAAGCGAAAGAGACCGGTACTGTCGTCGTCACCCTCCCAGGCAGTCCCAAAGCTGCCAAGGAAAACCTGCAGGCGCTGCTCAAGGTTCTTCCGCATGCGTTGGAACTCGCTGGGGGAGCACGGAGTCGCACGACTGCCGTTCACCAGCGACTACAGAAGGGTGAAGATGGGATGAAGGGCGTCCAGGAAGCGATCGAGGGGCGTAGAGAAGGCAGCGGCCATTCGTGCGGTCACCACCACCACCACCACCATCACTCTCACTCGCATGGCGGACATGCGGCTCCTCGGCCTCGCACCCTCCTCTCGCAAGACCCTTCGGTCGCTATCGCCGCTCGGCAACGACAGAGTCCCTGGCCGCTGGTCTCGGTGCGTGATGCTCTCAAGCTCATCTTCGACAATACGCCGTTAGCGCCGGTGCAAAACCTGGCGGTCGGCCCATCCCTGTTGGGGCACGTGCTGGCGGAGGATGTGCACTCGGACGTGAACATCCCTAGCGGGCCGAGCACGAACATCGATGGATATGCAGTTCGTTGTAAGCTGCTTTCCTTTCTATACCTAACCTTCTCAGACAGCATCGACTATGAAACTGCTCATGCTTCTTCTCTTAAAGCTACCGACCCAGCTGGCGTCTACAAAGTCGTCACCTCCTTCCCTACCTCTCCTCTACCATCCGGCACCGTCTACCGCATCAATACCGGGGCACCTCTCCCACCCGGCACCGATGCCTGCATCATGGTCGAAGACACCGAAATCGTCTCTCGGGATGAAGCCGGCGAAGAAACCGAAGTCAAACTCCTCGCGCAGGTGGACAAGGGGGAGAATGTTCGAGACGCTGGGAGCGATGTTAGGACGGGGGAAAAAGTGCTGGAGAAGGGGGATGTGGTGAGCAATGTTGGCGGGGAACTAGGCACCCTGGCATTTGTCAACAAACGCTCTGTACCCGTCTTCCGTCGCCCTACCGTCGCCGTCCTCTCTACCGGTAACGAACTTCGCGAATTGCAAGATACAACCGCTTCCTCCTCTTCTTCTTCCAACTTCACCGGCATAGTCGACTCGAATCGTCCGACACTCCTCTCCGTCTTGAAGAGTCTGCACTTCCCGACCGTCGATCTCGGCATTTGCGGCGACTCAATGGAAGAGACGAAGGCGAGGTTGGAGAAAGGGATGGAGGAGGCCGATGTTATCGTCACGACGGGTGGGACGAGCATGGGCATAGGCGATCTGCTCAAACCTTGTATTGAGCGGGAGTTGGGCGGGACAGTGCATTTTGGACGGGTTGCCATGAAGCCTGGGTACGCTTTCTTTCTCCCTTGCATCCACGTTCAGACCATCCTGCTTCATGAGCTCTGTCAGACGTGGCGCAATTTTACAGCCGGATACTGACATATGTTCTCTGCCGGCAGCAAACCTACCACCTTTGCTACCCTCCCAGCTCACCCGCTCGCGCCTTCGAAGAATCCGACACTGGCATTCGCACTGCCTGGAAACCCGGCTAGCGCGCTCGTCACCTTCTATGTCTTCGTTCTTCCTGCGCTGCGGAAGATGGAGGGTCGGAGAGAGGGTGAGTGGGAGCTGCCGAGGGTGCCAGTTGTTGTGCGTTATATCTCCCTTCCTCCGTCTCACCTAGCTAAGGTAGCGGCAGTCTCCGCATAAGCTCTCGATACTGGGCGAGGCGACGAACCTCCTGCTCAACCCTTCTGATCAACGCTTCGCTTACACGTATTTGTGCAGCTCACCTCCCCAACTCTTCTCGACCCTCGACCGGAATACCACCGCGTCTTCCTCCGCCCCTCTCTTACCACAGGCAGCCTACAAGCCTTCTCAACCGGCGGTCAACGCTCTTCTCGCACTGTGAGTCTTGCGGGCGCGAATGGGTTACTTGAATTGCCTGCGCGGGAGAAGGGTGGGAAGGAGAGGTTAGATGAGGGCGAGAGGGTGGAGTGTGTGGTGATTGGGGAGATTGGCGCGGCGGTGGCTTAGCGACTGAGGCAGGGGAGGGTGGAAAAGGAATACATAGCAGTCTTTCAAGTTCTTTGATCATTGCGGGCTGGACGAGCCTTTGAAGGCAGAAAAGCGGCGGAAGAAAAGTACGGAAGCAGTCAACATCGTCACGGCTCGTTTGGCCTAGATCGATCCGAAGGACGGATACGATACTAGCACATGCTTGGGAGGTTCCGTACTCTGCTGGATTGCAAGGAGCGTAAGAAGAGATGAGCAGGTCGATAGAGGAAGGACGAGGCCAAGCCAACCTCTCTCGGAAGCGCTGGCAGCGATAGTTTGAAGTGGGTTTGGTAAAGCTGAGCGTGCCATAGGGTCCGTCCAGCTCAGTCGTAGAGCAGAAGAAGCGAGAAGTCGCTGGCAGAAGCCAACCACAGAAACGCTCTTACCTCCCTCTCCACCCGTCGCACGCTTCCCGTGAGTTTCTTGAGCCCGTAGCTGTACACAGGATTGCTGCAGCTGACGTGCAGTACCGCTCCTCGTTCTCGAACTGCTGGTCTTCGACTTGTCCTCCTCCGGATTCGACCTCTACACCAACCCCGACAACTCGCTCCTCGCTCAGTCTGTAAGGTTACTATTCCGCTCAGACTACCCAATCAGACCTTACTGACACTCCTATGCCTCCGCCGGACTACCGACCCATTTCATCGCCCTTCCTTCCCCCTCATCGCTCAGCTCGCCATGTTCGCCCGTCTTCCCCTCCGCACCCTCCCCCGCGTCGCCGTCCCGCGCGTTCAGCCCGTCCGCTCCTTCATCACCTCCCTTCCCCGCTTCAGCGCCCCCGAGCCGACCCTCCAGGGTAAGTTGCCCGACCTTCCTCCGCTCCTCGCTCCTCTTTCCTCCTTTCGCCTTCTCGGGCCTACCTACCCCCTCGACTGGTCCAACGGAGCGTTGCCATCTGGGAAGATGTAGAATCGTCGAACAGAAGTCAGAGCGAGAGCTGACCGTCTTGCACCACCCTCGCAGGTCCCGGTGGTAAGACTGGTGAGGTTCCGACCGACTACGAGCAGGCGACCGGTCTCGAGCGTTTCGAACTCCTCCACAAGCTCAAGGGCGAGGAGGCCTTCTCCCTCGAGCCTCTCGAGGTTCCCCGGCTCGGTACCGTCTCTGACCCTATCATGGTCTTCTCCCTTGTGCGTTTTTTACAGCTTTCTCCTTCGAGTTGTGCTGACTGAAATACTGACACCTCATTCTGCACGAACAGGACACCGAGCGAATCGTTGGCTGCACTGTAAGTCGGACTTCCTTTCTTGCCGTTTAGGACCGATCCTGACCTTCGCTTTCCTCATCAGGGTTTCCCCGTCGACTCGCACGACACGTTCGCCCACTCCTCCTCCTCCTACCCAGTCACACTAGCCTGACGTTCTCTGTCCTACAGCATCCTCTTCCCGGTCGGCAAGGACAAGCCCACTCGCTGCCCCGAGTGCGGATGCGCGTGCGTTCTCCTGTTTTTATTTTTTCCGTTCCCAAACCGCTGTCCTTTTCCTGACACTTTATGTCCACGCGCAGCTACAAGGTCGACTTCCAAGGTGTTGAGCACGATGACCACCACCACTAAATGGTGGTAGAGGTTGAGGTACGCCTTACTTCCCTTCCTCCTTACTTGCTTCTTCTAGTACACTTTGCTCGTTGCCTTCCGCCCCTTCTGTCATGCTGACGGCTTATACGACGTGCTGCAGGGGTGATAGGATGCTAATGAGGTTTTAGAGGTTTTCTTTTTGTACTCGAGATGGTGGAGGAAAAGGCGCGATGCGTGCGCAATGGAGAAGCGAGCGGTACCTATCTACCATGTGTGTGCGAGCGGTTGAGCTGATCAGCTGATCAAGCCGGATCCGCCTCATCAGCTGTGACTTTCCGCTCTCTGCGCTGCAGCCTGACTTTTATTTCGCTGCAATCTAAGCTGAAGATGTAACTTCGTTGTCCAGAAACTGACACTGGCTAACCAACTAAGTGGAGTACTGATGAACGACTTGACTAACCCGAGCACAGAGAAGACAAGACAGAACACCGAAAACGGAGGCGAGCGGAGGGTACGAAAACGGGCGCAAAATCCAACAATTCATCACAGACCAAGAAGCGATTCCAACCCCGCCAACTCCTCCCCACTCAACTCCGTAAACCTCACGTCGTTACCACACATCCCAGGTAACCCACCCGACGGGTGGCACAAAGGGTCCCACAAGACCGTCTCGGCGCCTTTGGCCAACCCCGTCGCATCAAACGCGATAGCCGCCGTCGCATCGTTCAAGTTGCCATTGTTCATAGCCGCGAGACCGGCCACATAATTCCGATCGACCGCCTCTTTGCCGGGCTTCTCGAGTGCGACGGACAGTCCCACCGACGCGATCGAGGTGGGAAAAGTCCGGGCAACGAGATTCTCCCGGCGGTCGCGTTGAGCTTGTTCCATTTGTAGATTGATGGAAGGACCAGTCATTGAGCCGTGGTGTGGGTGCTGAGGGGCGGGGTTGTTTGGGTTGAGGCAGGTAGGCGGGAGGGTTCGCATAGGTTCGCTAAGGAGGAATTCGAGTTGGGAGGCGCTCACAGCTGCTCAGGGCACAAGGCGAGCGTCAGTATGCACAGCACTCAAGTAATCAGGTGACTGAACATGGGCGAAAAGGGAGAGGAAGGACGCACCCCCGAGCGGCGTCTTGTGAGCTCTCAACGCCATTAAAAGAGTCTCGACGTGACTTCGCAACTCATCCAGTCCGTTCGTATCGTTCTTGACGATCTTGATGGCCATCTCGCGCACAAATGTGCGACCGGCGACTGACCAGACCTGCGAGAGCGTGAGCCGGGTGAGTCTGACTTGTAGGGGGAAGAAGGAGAACGGTATGGACACCGTACCATGTTGATGTAAGGCGAGTACAAGGAGATCTCGTACGATGTACCTGATACGCAGAGACGAAGGGTCAGCCATGGTCAACGAATGCGAGGGACGGAAAGCTGCCTCACTGAGCAAGATGAAAACCGCCTGGAGGATCTCCCTCGCACTCTCCGAGCACTTCCGCATACTGAAGTCCCCTTCATCGAGCGAGGCTACCCACGGCTCGTGCAACAGGATCGTCGAGATGTGTGCGAGGCCATGGACGAGGCAGAGCCGCGTTTCGTCGAGCACAGGGAAAGTGCCAGAGCCGGGAACAAAACTATGAAGCTGATACTCGCGAGGGATTGAAGCGCGGAAGGACTGTATGGTTACGTCGAGGCGTTTGAAGGCGTCGCTACGAAAGAACTGGGTTAAGCCGACGAAAGTCTGGCTGAGGAAGGAAGAGAACGCACGTATCGCGGATGTCGCGAACTGGGTCGTTGAGCGGATTGGCGTCCCACGAGGTGGCTGTGGGTTTCTGATGCGGAGCACCTGAGGAATGGGAGGATGTTAGAGCGAGGGATAGCCTGCGGGGAAGGGAGGCAACGGACGTTGGGTGAAGGCGTTCACTCGCCCGAATAGAACCACTGACTTCAGCATGAGCTGGAGAGGGCCGACGAGGTGAGGTGGATGCGAGAGGAAGAACATTGGGTTTCGAGGCGAAAGCGGGCTTTCTTCGAGGTTTCCGATCTGCAAAGATCTCAAGATTAGCTACCACGAGCGGAGAGACAATTCGATAGTGGTGGTTGCGGTGCCGAGATAGAAGCTACCTACTGGGTACGGAACAGTCCTGTGCGGTAAAGCGGTCGTGATGTCGGCTGATCGCAAAAAATGTCAGGGAAGTGATCTTTAGGACTCGACATTCGACTTAAGCAAGAGGAGCGCAACAACGACTCACCATCGTCCAGACTCGTCGCCCATCCCGTATTGCCAGAGCTGAATCGGTCGGCGAGGAAGGCGAAATGGAAGGCCATTGACCGTTCGTAGAGCACCGCCGGATCCGACGTTGGGGGCAGGAGGAAAGGCTTGAAGTGCGAAGGATTGGCGTCATTATCGCCGGCTGTCCGCAGGTGATTCAGCCCTAGCGGTGTCAGAATACGAGTTGCTTGACCGCAGTAAAGCCAGAGCTCGACCTGTGATGCAGGGGCAAGCGGGCAAGTCAGCTGTGCCAAGCTGTACCGGGATAGGAGGCGAGCCGGGAGACAACTGACGAATCGTGCATTGGTGTATGCCCAGAAACATAGTAGGGTGACGGTTTGCGCGACCTGTAAGTGAACCGTTGGTATGTATCAGCGAAGAAAAGGATTGAGAAAGGGCAACATACTTGGAACAGCTTTTCGCCGCTAGTAATGCTCTTGTCAAGGGCAGCTTTACCACACGCTGCATGATACTCGGTTGGCTTAACACCGTTATACTTGTCCTCGCCGAGAAAGAAGTCGTCGCTGACCATGAGCGCTGCCAGCCCGCAAATGAGGTGGAGGAGCCCGACGTGCGGAAAGTTTGGGCTGGTAGGCGGCAGGAGAAGGGCGGTGCGGAGCTTTGCCGGTGAGATCATATCGGAGCAGATGTGTGGGCGGGTCAGAAATATCTCGACAAGCTTGTTCGTTAGTTCGGGGGAAGGCAGATCTCGCGGCCAGCCGGGATAGAGAAGGTCGAGCATTGGATCGCCGCTCTGCGGGAGCGCTCCAGGCGATGACTCGTCCGACGTAGAAGGCGGGGTGAGCTGCTGAGGGTGCTGGGCGAGATGGCTTGTAGGGAACTCATAGGAAGAGCGGATACCACTACTACCGCTGGGATGTGGATCTGAAGCGGCCGGCGGGGGGTACCAGGCTGTGAATGCGGCGGGGGGAAGACAGTGCCCAGATGGGGGAGCGGGTTCAGAAGGGAAGGATGAATAGTCGATCACGGGCGGACTCAGATCGGTAGGGAAACCGCTGGCAACGACACTCGAGGTAGAACCGGTAGCGAGGCCCGCTTGAGCCATCGCTGCTTTCAGTTCAGCTGCGTTGTATGTAGAATGAGCAAAGCTGGAACCCTCAGTGGACAAGACGGCAACGCACTTATCTCTGCTTCGAGAGCCGCAACCTTCGAGCCCGGCGAAGCACGTTTCCGCTTGGGTGCATTGGGGTCGTCATACTCGCAAGAGATGACTGCCAGGTCACTGCAAAGGATCGTGTCCGTTAGCCAAGCATAGAGCGCAAGCACGGATCTATGAGGGACGAGAAGCAGAAAAACGTACTCCCCGTGCGCCATCGCCGACTTCTTGCATGCGCCACATAGTGGGCGGATGCCATCACACTTAAGCTTCCGCCGACGGCAAGTCTGGCAGGCCTGTATCGAGAAGAGGTTATCGTCGTAAGCTCCGGCAGACTCTGGAGCGGGAAGTCGAAGCAGGCTCACCTTTCCTCGTGGGATGGACGGAGCATGGTCTGCGCCATGCGACGACAGTGCTAAACCTTGGGCAGTTGCTGTCGCGAACGACGATGCTGTTCTCCTGTCTGGCGGCATGAGTTGAAGACGACGAGGCGATGAAAGGGAGCGAGGTGCTGAGAGCGGCGCGACCAATGACGAGGCGTCGTTTTGCAGTGTGCAGCTGGTTCCGGATGCAAGCCGCAACAGCAGAAAAGCCCCGAGAGTGTACGATGGTGGAGGGAACGAATTCTTTCACGAGCGGATCCAACAAGACTTTCCGTGTTTCGGCTTGTCGGTGGATCGTGGGTCGCCTTCGGGGGTACGTTCGGCGGTTCCGCAAGGTGCACAGCTTCTCGCCTAGCCAAGCCTAGTGCCAGCGTCGATCCCGCATGTTCATAACACGAGTCGCTTTGCCAGTGTGGAGAGTCCAGGTGCTGGCGCTCTCGTAGCTAGGACAGATCGTACAGTACGCAGTAGGCCAACCCTTAGTGCAACGAGAAGAAAACCGCGAATTTTACTCCCTCTTCCAGTTGGCCAGCTTCTTCGCCTCTGCTCGCACCTTCTCATCCGGATGATGGCGATAGACTCCCAGCTCCCACCAGCACGTCGACTCAGGCTGCGCCCGCTCAGGCTCGTCCACGTCCCCGCGCCATCGTCCGTCGATCCGTCGGTCGCTGGTCTCGAGCATCGCCTCGAGTTTCGGTTCGCGGATGAGGAGTGACCGCAAGAATCCGAGGGTACGGAGCTGCGAAGTGGGCGACCACTGCAGCGAAGCGGAGAGAAGACGCTTGGAAAAGGCCATGGTACGAATAGGTGAAGGGAGGGAGCGAGCAACGAGGAAGACGGCGGAAAGGGCGCGGAAAAGCAGGTCTGCCTCGGTCTGAGCGAGCTTGTGCGTATTTCGGTGTTCGGAGACGGATGAACGGGCGAGGTAGGGAGACTCTTCGAATGTCGGGGAGAGGGACAGTGGGAGGATGAGGGCATAGAGGGCGGAAACGAAGTCGCCCAGGTCGATGTTGAGGGATTCGCCTGCAGTAAAAGTCATAAGCTTGGTTCGTACAGGCGGAAAGGGGTGGTTCGCACCTTGGCCTTGTAACAGCCCGAAAGCCGTCACGACACAAAGAAGCTTTTCGCGAGTATCGTTACGTTGGACGTTTGTTGAGAGGGCGTCGATGGCGATACCCTCCTCATCGTCCTGCGCTGCGTCCTCGAGATCACCATCCGTGTCTTTGAGGATGTGGCCCTTCAGGACCTCGAGCAGGTCGCGGAAGAAGTCGATGTTGACGAGGTGAGCGAAGCGAGCAAGGCCTTCCAGTGCGGCAGGGAGAAGAGGGCTGCGGTAGTCGAGCTTGACGATGCGGAAGTAGAGAGCGAAGAGGAGCTTGAGTGTCTCGGTCTGATTGCGCTCCCGCTCTTGTTGATTAAGCTCGCCCTCGGCTTCGCGAATCTCCTTGTCGACCGCCTCTTGCTCCTTCTTGGCTTGACGAGCCTTTTTCGAACCCTTCTTCGCCATAGCCTCCTTTGCCTTGCCACCCTTCCTGCCGCGGTGGTTCTTCTCCTTGTTCCATCGGACAATGCCGTTCTTGCCCTCCCTCTCACGGAAGACGGCGTCGGCGGAAGCACGAATTCGCCCACCGCCAAGCTCGTCCTTGAGCCGGAGGTTGAGCAGGCAGGAGATAACCTCAGGACGGACGGCAAAGGCTCGAGCGCGAACGAGGCGAGTAATGAGGCGGACGAGGTGGAGCGAGTTCGTGGCTTCCGTGGTCGTGTCGTGCTGGAAAAGGTGCACGACGGCATCGAGGCTCTGCTGATGACCTTCGTCCCAACCCTTGCGTCCGAGTCGCTTTACGACGGTGTCCATGATGTTAACCGAGAAGTTGAAGTCGGCCTTCTCGCGGACGAGGGTGCAGAGACAGTGGAGTGCGGCGGAAGCGATAGGAGAGTTCTCTGCAAAAGAGCTTGACTTAGTATCGATGCGTAGCACGAGGAGAAATAGAGACGCACCCGTGACCTCCGCTTCGCAGAGCTCGAGGAAGCGCTTGTAAGTCGCGACGAGCCCATTCTCCCACTCTCGCTGTCGAGCGACGAGTTGGCTGACTTGAACCTCCTTCTCCGCATCAGTAAGCGCACGAATGCGGTAGCCGCTACGCAGCAGATTATTGGTTATTAGCATAGTCTGGGACGAAGCGAGGGGAAACCGCTTACGGGACGATGTCGATAAAGACTGCCAGTAACGAGACCATGGCCATAACCCGAATCTCCCGGTCGACAGTGACAGGCTTTTCACCGGCGCTCCGCGCTGCTGAAGACGAATTGAAGGTGGGAGCGCATAACGAGAGCAGTCGCTTGAGGAGATTGAGCTGTGGACGAGGAACCAGGTCAACTCAGCTTTCTCTTCGACGAAGGGAAACGAACGTACCCCTCCCTCGCCTTCACCAGTGCCCGCAGCCTCACGACCTAGGTCCGCGATCTCCTCTCGAGCGCGCTGCACACGCTCCCGCTTATCCCGAGTCTCCAGCAACTGGCGCACGGCCGGTCGGCCAAATCGCTGTCCAAGCGGGTCGCTCTTGTACTCCTGCACCTGCTTTGGTCGAACTTCTTCCTCTTCCTCCTCATCCGATTCCTGCAACGCCGCTGCCCGTTCGAGGGTTTCCGCAGAACGAACGACTTTGCCGTTTTCGATGGTAGGAAGGCGGGTCGGGAGAGGTTCAGGCTCCTTGACCTTCTTCGAGGGCAGCTTGGCTTCGTACGCGGCTTCGAGATCGTCGGCGGGGGCCATCCTCTTAGGCTTTTTGGCGGAGACGCCGGCGAGGAGAGCGGAGTCGTCCAGTTCTGTATCGAAATCCGAGCTGCCATCCTCCTCATCTTCGTCCTCGTCATCCACGCTGACATTCAATTCTTCCTCAGAGTCGAAGGCCGGCTCGTCCTCCCCTCTCTCTGCCCCCGGCCCGCCTTCCGCCTCCTCATCATCCTCATCTGACCACAACCCCTCTTCGTCGTCGTCTTCACTGCCCAGACCGCTCATGTCGCTCAAATCTGTGTCGATAGGTGGTGCATCGCTCCACTCGCTCATCGAACTGAGCTCGTCCAAATCGTCTTCGCTTCCACTCCCGAACGCGAAATCGTCCTCCTCGAGGTCGTCCACGAGCTCTCCGTCAGGGTGCTGCTTCCCGCCTCGACCCTTGGCCTGAGCTTCCTCTTCCTCCTCCAGGTCCGATTCGTAGTCTGAGCCCATCTGCTTCCGCCGCTTCTTGCGTTCGATATCGCGCTTCTTCGCCGCTTTCAGTTCGGATTTCGTGGGTGCCGCTGGCGCGACAGGGATGCCTGAGAAGGCACTCTTGCGAGAGACTGCGGCCGGTTTGTCCCTCTTGTAGGCTTCGGCCAGGGTTGGTCGAGAGCTGGCCAGAAAGAGCGAAGTCAGGTGAGAAGAAAACGACGGTGATGGTAAAAGGTGTGACGTACGCGGCCATACCTTTCCGGTCTAACTTCGTCAAGAAGTCTGCTCGCTCCAACAGGCCATCCGCTCCCTCGCCTTCGAGCAAGTCCTCGTCGACCTCCATCCCCTCATCCGCCTCGCTTCCGTCGTCTTGCTCCTCTTCCTCTGCGTCTGGCATCTCGATAAAGGCAGGACCCTTGCCCTTACGATCCTTCTTGGCCTTGGCCGCGGCTTCATCCTTGAGGGTACGCTCGCTCTTGCCCTTGGCGGAGTTGGACGACTTGGAGGGAGCGCTCTTGTGGCGCTTCGAGTGGGCGCTGCTCTTGCCGGCGGCGGGACGCTTCTTGCCGGGCATGATAGGAACAGTCTAGCAGCGAGCGGTAGTTCTGTAAGTATCGCTCTCAGTCCACCCCACCTCCCCGTCCTCCGCCTCTCGTCCAAGCTCGTCTCACTGGTTGCGATCACAACTCTATTGGACTTCCGCGACATGCGCGCCAGCTATTATACCACAGACTTATGCAGTACTCGGTCTCAACGCTCTGTTGGCGTGCTGCTCTCGCCTGTTCGGCATCACCAGCTTGAGGCTCGATCTTTTCCTATCTACGAGTAACCTTCTCACCTTCGTCTGACTCCCGTCGCATGCAGCGCCCGTCACGTACGCATCAGTCACCGATCGCTGTGTAGTGACAGGCTCTCGCCTTCCTGACCGTCCGCTACCATGCTTACTCAGCGGCTTTTTTCGCTTCCCCTCTGGAATCATCCGCGGACTGCTCTGCTTTTCCCCATCCTCCTTCTCTCTCGGGACGCTGACCAGCTTCGTACTTGCCCACGACTGAGCCTCTGGTCTTTCGGCGACCCAGTAAGCGACATGACGGGATCACCGTCGAGAATAGACGATGTGGCCGACGTCGAAGCTGGTTCGTCCTCATGTCCCATCCCTCGGCATCGCACTGACTTAGGGTGCTTCGTGACCCAGATGCTATCGATGCCGACCTGCACGTGTTTTCGCGACGGCACTTTGCCGCGAGGAGTTTGTTATGGAAGTGGAGTTCACGCCTCAAGGTTACAAGCAATGTGCGTGTGGCCGTCTGTCATCCAGACATGGGCGCTCTCGTTCGGCGTGCACGGCTCACGTTAGGCTAATGGTGCAGTGGCTGTAGCTCTGGGGGCTCCGGACTTCCTGAGCAACGCCAGAACCCGCCAGATCGTCGTCTTTCCTTACATGCTTCGCATCCTGCGAGGTTTGCTCGCCCCAGTACAAGCTCTGTACAAGAGCAACAAGTTTAGTCCGTTTCCCAGGATGCTGGTGCAGTGGGAGCCACGTGCAGAGTGGAACAGATTTTACCAGGATCGGGCGTTCCGTACGTGATCGCGTTTCTCCAGCTCTTCCGCCGTCTATACGTGACCGGACTTGGTCCTTATCAGCTTCGGGATGTCTGGCTCCTGCTCATAAATACGTCGATATCGCAGGCCCAGCAGATGACGATTGGACGCAACAAGGCCATCTCGCTGTTCAAGCTGTCGGGTTTCCGGCCGGCGGCTCCACCGGCATTTATGAACCTTCTGCACTTCAGCTCGCACTCCTCAACTACGATGTGCGCAGCATTCCTCCCTGCAAAGAGTATGTTCTGCCACCAATAAACTGCAGTACTGCTGACCTCTTGCCGTTCCTTCTCAGCGGAATCTGGAGGTGCAGAATCCAGGACTATTCAGCGTCATGTTCTTCAAGACTTTCCGTGCCCGGACAGCAGGACCCAGCGTCTAACATCCCGTCTACTATCAAGATAGCTGGCAGCACAAGGTCGACTCGCCCCAGGGCAAGCTATCTTGGTCCTGACATTGGGGTACGAGCCCGCATAACATTGCACCAGTCCCTCCGACGGTCAGTCGCGAGGAGTTTCTCAGAAACCATTTGGGTCGCTTTAAGCCCTCGCTAGAGGAAGTTCAAGTGGTTTCCCAGACGTCGGGCTGTTGGCCCGTAGCGAGGACGCAGGTGCTCGCCGATGCTCCGGTCTTAGTCATTTCGTAGGTCCCGTACAGGGATGCCTAATGCATGAGCAAGCTGTGAAGCCGTAGACTTGACCTTCTCAGCTCACAGAACCTTGCCTCCTGCTTGCGGGTAGGCTGATCAACCCCATTCCGGTTACCCATGGCAATGGCACGACCAATCGCCAGTGAACGGGCTATTGCAGGCTGCAAGGCGCCAGAGCTACGTGAGCGGGTTCCCCCTCGCCCGTTCTGCTCACACGAAGTCCGAGAAAGGTGGACTAGTTACAACAACACGTTCCCTCAAAGACCTCGATCCGACTACATCCACACCACCTTCCCCTCCTCCCACTTCCGCAACCCAACCTCGCGTTTGTGATACACCTTCCTGACTTCGCGGTATTGCTTGATGAAGGATTCGTCATCGCCTTGTCCGGAAAGGAAAGCTGCAAGGACCGCGTCAGAGAGACGTTCTTGTTGGGTTGTAGCGGCGCGGACACGGGAGAGTTGGGCGTGTTGCGAGAAGCGCTGTGTTCGGGAGATGCAAAGTTTGACGGATGGAGAAAGGGGAGGATCGAGGCCGGATGAGCGCGAGAGGTGGAAGCACGTCAGCACAGTCGACTCGCCCACAGAGTAGACTTGGACGTGAGGACGTACCTTGTAAGTATCTCGCTGCGCTTCGTCCAGGTAACCCCATCGCATCTTGAACTCGTTTGCTTCGTTGAACAACCTTGCCGTATCTTCCCTCAGCCTTTCCAGATCAGGCTTCATAGACTCACTCCGTTCTGTGCGCCGCCATGCTCGTCAGCGCAGCACTAGCACTGGAAGAACAGGACGACAACGTACCTGCCATTTCGATGTTTTCCCTCATCTTTGCTTCAACCTCTTGATGCAGTGCGAGGGCTTGGGGCATGGTGTTGAAGTAGGCGTCAAAGTAAGCTGGGTCTTCGAGGAGGAGCTGCATGTCGTCTCGTCTGTCGGGAGTAGGTTCCCCCACCTTGTCAGCTTGTATTCCTCGGAAGCGGCGGAAGGTATAACGAGAGGACGTACGACAGCTGAGCGACCTCTGGGAAGTCTCTTGCAAGGGCGTCGTTGATGGCAGGGTCTGGTCGTGATGAAGTCGAGAAGGGGGAAGGTGAGGACGAGGAAGAATGGGGAGGAGGGGGAGTAGCAAGGGTGGAGAAGCGTTGATTAGACGGAGGAGGGGGAAGTGAAGCCATGTGAGTCTGTCTGTATCGACCTCGAAGTGTCCTGTGGTGATCGAGGGGTGTTTACTGAGGCAACAGATTCAACCCAACCATCTTCCGCTTGTCCTGCCCGACTCGCTGTGCAAGACTGCTGGTACAGACCCTCGAGGCACAATGAACAACCTAGGTAATGCTCTATACGCCCTCCTGTCCCGTCTTCGCGCCCTTCCGTCGACCTCACCTCCTCACCTCCAGCGCCTCGCAATACGCCTCTCTCGTGCCTACATCACCGCACAAGCCGCCTCACCCGATGCAAATGGTCTCGAACTACTCGTCCGTCTCCGAAGTAGGCTGCAGGAACTGGTCGAAGAGCTGGACGAGGGGGACTCGGCAAGGCTGAGTAAGGCAGACGATTTGCGGAGGGAGGCGCAGGCAGCTCTCGAGGCGCTTCAAAGTCAAATGCAGACAGCAACAGGCGCTGCCATGTCCGCTGCGACGAGCACAGGTGGCCACTCCCGCACGCCCTCGGTCGATCTCCCGCGTCGCCTTCCCTTCTCCTCGACTTCTTCCTCTGTTGTCAATCCTGACCCCGGCCCTGCGGCTACTGAGCTCGACGCCTTCCTCTCCCGCGCGCTCTCTACCGTGCCGCCTCCTCCCGATCTCGCGCAGGAGCACGCCAGATCCCTAAGCGAAGCCTACGCCCTCTTCCTCCTCTCTTCCTCACCCTCGTCTGTCCTTCCCGCGGGTCAAACCCTCTCGTCTATCTTCCAGTCGTCGAGCCAATCCTCTTCGCAACCGCAATCCGAGGCGCCGACTCTCGAGAAGCGCATCGAGACACAACTTCCAGAAGCCTACTTTGACGAATTCGAAGCCATCTTGTCACCTTCTTCCGTCTCAACCAACTCGGAGAAGCACGATGCCTGGCTCCGCCTGGCGGCACATTTGACAGCGACTGCTGTACCTCTCATACCCTCGAGGATGCGTACCCCGGCGGGAGCGAGCCAGCGCGTCGAGCTCGAAACGTCGCTGAAGGCGGACCTTTCCCCTACTCCTGATGGAAGCTTCAACTGCCCTGCCGCATTGACAAGGGTTCAAGAAGTTGTAAATCTCCTCCAGCGCCTTTGCGCGCCAGCGAGGGACGCCCAAGTCCGCGAGCTACTCGCCGCCATCTCTTCGGCCCTTCTCCCCTCCGGTTCAAGCGAATTATCATCAACCTCCTCACCTTCCCTCGTCTCGCTCGTTCGACGTACGCTCGTGTTGGCAGGTGAGATGACACAGGATGTCTCTCGGTTCAAGCGCGGATTGGTGGAGAAGTGGGCAAGTGAGGAGGATTTAAGGGATGTGGTTACGGAAGAGGGAATGGTCAGGGAGAGGAAGGTTGTTGAGGAAATGCATGGTGGTAGTGAGGGTGTGAGGAGGGAGACGAAGACGTGGGTGAGGCGGAAATTGGCAAGGTCACGGGTGGTTGGTGATAGACTGGTCGGTGAGCAGGAAGTGGTGACGAAGGAGGCCTTTGCTGCTGCATTGGTCGAAACGCTCTTCACCACCACTTCCGTTTCTCTCCCGCCCTACCCTCCCGTTTCTACACCATCCCCAGCTTCCTCCACCTCAAGCGCCGAGCCAGAAGCGGTCCGCTCCGCAAACATCCTCCCTCCACCTCTCCTTGTCCTCGCCCCCACCCTCTTCCACCTACAAAATCTCCTGCAAGCCCTCGTCATACTCTCTTGTCTCATCGCCCTCATCGGCCCATCATCAGCAACAAGAGAGGGAACTGAAAAAGAGGACAACCTCGTTCGCCGGTTATGGGCAATACTGGAGACGTCTATCGAGCCACCTACTTCACCCTTTGTCCGACCACCAGCAGCACCATTCGAAGAAGAAGGTACCGAGACGAGACTAGCAAACCTCGCAGACGAGCTCGTGGCGTATCGCGTTTCCCTCCTTTCTACTGCTCCCTCTCCTTCGAACCCGATCTCCTCGACCTCGTCACCTCCCCACCGCCTCTCGGCAGAAGAAGAGCAACGTCTCCGTGCCTCCGTCGACCGGCTTCTGCGGTACGAAGACCCTGTCTTTGGGCTCTTACAGAAAAGGTTGCAGGAGGGCATCAAAGGTTTCCTGGTCTCGTCCTTCACCTCTTCCTCGTCTACCCCTGAGCAGACGTCCTCATCACCCGCTGCACCCCCCACTCTGCGCACCGGTCGCACCCTTCCCTCCTCTATATCTCATCCTCCATCTGCGCCATCGCCGAACACTTCAGCCACCCCCACGATGCCGAGCATCAAAGGCTTCGATCGCCCGCCTCTTCTCGCGAACAAGGTAGAGGAGGTGGTCCGCTCGACTCTGGTAGGCGGTGAGAAAGGGGTGTGGAATTGGGTCGAGGGGTGCTGGGGAGGCGTACTCGGGTGGACGGGGGAGGCAGAGCGGGCGTAGCGAGTCCGAGATGAGAAGAGTCGGTCTGCTCATCTTTTCTTCTTTGTCGGAAGAGCTGCATGGGTCTAGCCTCCCTTTGTATCTCCCTGATGCTGATGCTGATGCGAAGGGAAAGGAAGAACGAGAAGAGGGGAGTGGGAAAAGGTTCATTATACGTACATTCTGCCTGCCAGCGCAGCTTGAGGCAAAGAAACAGAAGTACAGTGATCTAGTAAAAGAATCGAAAAGCCGCAACGGCGTCTTGCCCTCCGTTCTTCCACCTTCACCTTCGCCTCCACCTCCGATCCGGTCCAAGTGTACAGTTGCAGCTTGCCCGCCAACTAGGCCCGGCTTACAGGAACTGCACCTTTACGTAACTCCATCCTGCCGCAGAAAGGGTAAGAAGACCCGAAGTGATTGCCATACTCTTGACGCCCGCTGCATTCCATACCATACCACAAACACATCGTCCGTCAGCCCACAATCGAGATTGAGGAAGGGGAGAGGGGGGAAGAAAAGTACGCACCGGTCGATCGCCAGATCACGCCCGTTGCGGCAGCGGCGAACATGGACCCATAGGCGTCGTGAACATTGCCGCGGTAGACGTCGATGGTCGAGTTGATGCCATTGTAGATCAGAGCTGCAAAAATCGGAAAAAACACGACGAAGGTCAGGAGAAAAGCTCTTTCAACGAAGTTGAGCCAGTGACGGGACGAGCAGAGACTGGGCGACTAGTCGTAGCCTGGAAGAAGCAAGGCAAACATGAAGATGAGACGTACCCAAGACACCCGCCGAATTACCCATGTGAGTTCCCCTCCTCGTAACCTGGTTCAAAATATTGTTCCACCTCAATCGACCACTTACCTTTTCCCTAGCCGCCTTCGAAGCTGCGAGCGCTTCCGGCGACGCAGTAGCCGCGGGTGCAGCAGCGGGGGTGGCGGCGGGGGCGACGGCTTCTTTCGCGAGGTTGACGGCTGCGGCGGCGGGTGAGGGAGCGACGGCAGCGGCGGGGGCGGGCGCAGGGGCGCGGGCGAGGGGGCGACGGAGACCTTCAGTGAAACCCCAGGCGCCTCCGAGGGCGAGACCTGACGACGAGGGAGGTCGGGTAGGAGAGACGGGAAGGGCGAGTGGGCGAAGGAGTGAAGGACAGGGAAAAGAAAGAATGAAACGACGTAGTCGAGGTCAGGCCGTTGAACATGGCTGAGAAGGGAAAGGAGGATAAGACGCACCTGCCAGGTAGGTAGACCCCGTTCCGTAACACAGCTCGTCTCCCCATCCTCGACTGGGCAAAGCCGTCTTTCCACCGGCAACCTGACTCAACTTGTCATCCTCCAAGAGCAGGTAATCGAGGTCCTTGTTGTCTACAAGACCAGCGAGAGGGTGAAGGTGAGTGGGGTCGAGAGCACCGGAGGAGACGCCTGAGAGGACAGAGTTGGCGGTGGGTGCGGAGGAGTATTGCGAGGTCGGGGAGGAGAAGCGGGCGGTTGAGAGGATGTCGTCGGTGTTTGGTGCGACGGGGGCTGAAGAGGAAGACGAGGCCATGCTGATTCGAGGAGTATGAGGAGGACAAGGTTGTGTTCGGCGAGGAAGGGAGGGTGCCGGAGGCTGAGGAGGAAGTTGAAAAGTGGCGTCAGCTCGTTAGGCTCTGCGTGAAAAGGCGTACGTGTTGCCCAGTGAAGTATATAGCTAGACCAGCTGCGCACGTATGGTCAGGTGTTGATCTCCCAGAATGAACTGGGTTGAACAAAGTCGCGAGAAGCGACAGTCGGCAGTGTCATCCCCACCACGGAATAGGACGAGAGTGACTTGTGTGGGTGGAAAAAGTAGCTGTGAGACTTACGTGCTAGTCTACCAGGCGACAGAGGAAACGGGCGAGGCAGAATTGGAAAGATCCTGAGTTGCCCCTCGTCTTCGAGAGTGGGTGCCCTCCCTTTTCCTCTTACACCTCACTTCCAAACACAGTACTACCTTACAAGCGAGTCAGAAGTGACTGGGATGGCATCCACCATGGCCTCGACCTCTTCCTACATCTTCCCCACGGATTCAATTTCCCCCGCCGACCTCTTCTCCCCTTCCTCAACCTCTTCCTCCTACCACCCTCGTCTTCCCTCTCCTCCTTGTCAGTCTCACCATGGACATCCGACCTCTCTCGTACTCGACACGGACGATGACGCTGTTCCCGCTGAAATGAGCGGAGGCAGGCTGAAAAAGTATATGTGCACCTGGCCTGGCTGCGGAAAGTGCTACACTCGCCCGGCCAGGTTGGAAGAGCACCAGAGGGCACACACAGGAGAGGTGCGCTGTCCTTCACCTCGTCAAAAGCCCGCCTTGACCTGATCCATTCTGTTCTTTGTTTTTTCTTTTCTCTTTTTGTGACCGTCCGCTCGCCACAGCGCCCCTTTGAATGCCCTTCGTGCGATGCCGCGTTCGCTCGTGACTCTCACCTAAAGGCACATGCCCGGACACACCAGACCGAAGAAGACAAGAAATACGTCTGCGACGAGGAAGGGTGTGAAAAGAAATTCTGGACGAATCAGCATCTGAAGAAGCATGTCGAGGTAGTTCATCGAGGCAAGACTTACGACGTGCGTTCCGCCTTCTCTTGCTCTTCCTTGGTATCCAGCTGCTGACTGACGGAAGGAGACGAGCAGTGCCCAACCTGCGACTTGAGCTTCAAGAAGCATCACCTCCTTCGCACGCATGTCGCCGAGGAGCACTCTCCCGAAGGCGCGGATCCGTTCCAGTGTGAGCATCCGGGCTGCGGGAGAACGTTCAAGCAAAAGGTGCACCTGAAGGCGCACGAAAAGGTGCACGATCGTACGTTTCCTTGTTCTTTCCAGCTTCATCCTGACCCCACTTTCGCTGGATCGATTAGCTGACTTGACTCTTGTTCGATATGCATCAGCCTCTCGCTACCTTTGCCTGCACCCTTCTTGCCTCCCTCTCCCCCTGGCCGAACGCCAGTTCCCAACCTGGACGCTCCTTCAACGACACTCGAAAACCGCGCATCCACCACGCTGTCCCTATCCCATCTGCGCGGGTAAAACCTTCACCACCAACCGCGGACTGCGGAACCACCTCGAGATACATACGGAGGAGGACAAGGGAGAGGGAGGAGGAGCGGTGAGTACGAGTGATGGAGAAGGGGGGAGGAAGAGGAGGAGGAGGAGGAGGGGGGCGAAGAATCCGGGTGCGGGGGAGGGAAAGGCGAAGAAGAGGAGAAAGATTAAGCAGCAGGAGGAGAGGTTGAAGAAGGAAGAGGAAGATGAGGAGGAGAAGAAAGTGGATGTGGATGGGGAGGATGGGAGCGAGTGGGAGGAGCGTCAGGAGAGTGAGAGGGATGAGAGGATGAGGGAGGATTTTAGGGCTGGGGGGAAGAAAAAGAGAAAGGTATTGGCCGAAGCTGTGAGTGCGGAATCCTTTATGTCTTTCCCTTCTTTCAAGCTGACGGACCTTTTTTTCCCTACACTATTCAGGACGGCTTCCCCGCTCTTCCTACATTACCGTTCCCTCCACTTCTGCCACACTTCTCGCCTCTGCCCGCTTTCCCACTCGTGCCCTTGCCAGACCCGACCCTGTCCATGTCCGGAACAAGCGGTGACGAGGCTGGCCCTTCTCACCGTCTCTCCGAGAGGCCGGGGTTCGCTTCATCCTCTGTGGCTGTCATCGAGGAGGACGGGCAAGATTACGAAGACGACGACGATGAGGAGGAGGTAGCAGTACCCAAGCAGAGTGCTTTCTTCGACCTCCTCACCGGCTCCAACTACTCCCAACCACAGACCCGACCTTCCGCGCCTTGTACCCGCTCGACGCGTGCGTCACCGTCTACCACTACTGTTGTCAAACCCTCGACATCCGCTTCTGGTCCTTCGAAACCTACCCTGCTTCCTCGTAAATACCCTTGTCCCTTCCCCTCCATCCTCGCCTTACCCTTCATCGACGTCGGTCCCGCCAAACCCTCTGCCTCCTCTCCCAAGATCAAAGCAGAGGAAGATCAGCAGGAGGAGGAAGAAGACACCGACACAGAAGGGACTTGTCAGTTCTGGTTCAAGAGGGTTTATGATGTCGAGAGGCATTTAAGGGCGAGGCATGGAGTTGAGGTTGTGGGGGGGAGGGAGAGGATTGGGGAGTGGTTTGAGACGGAGGGGGAGTAGTTGGGGGAAGTGGGAACGCTTGCTGATTGAGTTTTTTTCTGCGAGAGAAAATGGAAAGTTGAGAGGAAAATGAGGAAAAGCTCACGGAAGCTCGTCTCGCTCAAGGGGACACTGCTCTACAGTGCTCGCTTTACACAATCCCTCCACTTCTACATACCCTTGTAGCACTTGGAGGCATTGCTTGTGCTCCCCCCTGTCACCTGGAGTTGACTGTTTTTCTCGTCGCCTTTCTCTTTGCCCGTTCGACTTCTCGTCACCGCGAACATGGCTGAACTACTTGCCAAGGCCAAAGACCAGGTCGTCGAGGCTCTCGCCCAGGCTACTGCTGCTGTCAACCTCACGGCTCCTTCCGGTACGCTTCCTCCCTCGCCTCGTTCATTCTACTCTTACACGCTAAACATGTCACGCTGTACAGACGCCGTCTACGTCGATGAAGCCACCGGAGACGACTCGACCGCTGACGGTACCCAGGCCAAGCCCTACAAGTCCGTCTCGAGCGCCTTTATCGCTCACCTCTCCGAACTCCCGACCGTCCTCGTTCGTCAACCTCCCGCGGAGGGCAAGTCTGAGGGCGAATGGCTCCCCATGACCGCTTCCGCCAAGAAGAAAGCCGCCAAACTCCTCTCGACTCACAAGAGTAAGTTGGTCAAGGAGGAAGAGCGTAAGAAACGTGAAGAAGCTGAGGGGGCTAAGAAACGTGAGGCGGAACTTAAGAAGTTGGAGGAGGCTAAGGCAATCGTGTTGGAAGAGCCCAAGGAGGCGAGTGAGAAGATTAAGATTGGAGAGGCGGAGGGGAAGAGGGGGACCAGGGTTAGGGTTAATGGATGGGTGCATCGGTTGAGGCAGCAGGGTGGGATGACGTTTGTGGTGTTGAGGGATGGGACTGGGTACTTGCAGTGTGTGTTGACGGGTCGTCTCGTACGTTCGCCATTCCTTGACTTGGTTTTCCTCTTTCTTGTCCCCCTGCGGCCTTCTTTGATAATGAGCTGACCCCCGTGTGCTGCACAGTCCCAGACCTACGATGCCCTCACCCTCACCCTCGAGTCGACTATCCAGCTTACCGGTGTCATCAGCGAACTTCCTGAGGGTAAGACCGCTCCCGGTGGACACGAGCTTACGGCAGACTGGTTCAAGGTGGTCGGCAAGGCGCCGGGCGGTGATGAGGCATTCTCGAACGTCGTTGCCGAGGTGAGTTCGAAGCACCACCTTGTTCTGGCCAACCTCGCGTTCAGGTTGCGGAGCGACACTGATCAAGCCGTGCCTGATTCCACAGGACGCCGACCCCAACTCCCTCGCCGACTCTCGTCACCTGGTCATCCGCGGCGAGAACTCGTCTGCAGTTCTTAAAGTCCGCGCCGCGCTCCTTCGCTCTTTCCGCGAATCCTACGCCAACCTCGGCCTCCTCGAAGTCACCCCGCCGTGCATGGTGCAAACTCAGGTCGAAGGCGGCGCGACCCTGTTCTCGTTCGACTACTACGGTCAACAGGCGTACCTCACTCAGAGTTCGCAGTTGTACCTCGAGACGTGCTTGCCTTCGCTTGGAGACGTGTTCTGCGTGCAGGAATCGTTCCGTGCCGAGAAGAGTCACACTCGTCGTCACTTGAGTGAGTTTACTCATGTCGAGGCCGAGTTGGCCTTCTTGGACTTTAACGACTTGCTCAGCCACATCGAGGAACTTGTAGGTTCTATCCGAATAGTCTCGCCTCTCCCTGCTGATGCTGACTCTGCCGTTTTCGGTGACCCGAATGATACAGATCTGCCAAACTGTCGACCGAGTCCTCTCCAACCCCTCCACCAAAGCCCTCATCGACCAACTCTGGGCCGGATCCGGCAAATCCTTCGTCGCCCCCACCCGACCTTTCATGCGAATGGATTACCGCGACGCGATTGCGTGGCTCAACGAACACAACATCACTCGTCCGAACGAGGATGGGAGTGGGGAGGGTGCGCATGTGGTTGGGGATGATATTGCTGAGGCGGCGGAACGGAGGATGGTGGATACCATTGGCAGGCCTGTGTTCTTGATCAACTTCCCCAAGGAGATTGTGCGTCTCGACCCATTCTCAACACCTTCTCCACTGTTTTACTTAGGCAGCACTGACCCCACCCCCCCTCTCTCTCTCTTTCTCTTTCTGCCTACCCGGCACCGTTAGAAATCCTTCTACATGCGCCGCATCCCCTCGGACGAAAACTACACTGAGTCGGTCGACCTCCTCATGCCCAACGTTGGAGAAATCGTCGGTGGATCCATGCGTATCGATGACTTGGACGAGTTACTCGCTGCGTATAAGCGAGAGGGGATCAGTCCGGACCCTTAGTGCGTCCTCGGTTTCTCTCCCTCTTCGCCTTACCCAGGTACGGAGAACAAGGACTGATATGTCAAACCCGCGCGCCGCAGCTACTGGTTCACCGACCAGCGCAAGTACGGTTCGGCCCCTCACGGTGGGTATGGGTTGGGTCTCGAGAGGTTGTTGGCGTGGTTGCTGAACCGGTACACGGTTAGGGAGTGTTCGTTGTACCCTCGGTGCGGCGCCTTCACTCCTCCCTCTACCCCCTCTACCCTTGTCAGTGCGGCGAGGCGAGCAAGAGGAAAGAGACTGATTCCCCTTGCTTTCTTCTCCCTTCGCTTCGCCGCGCCCTTGCGCCTCGTGGCTACAGCTGGACTGGAAGGTGTGCGCCCTAAATTCATACGGGAGAGGAGGGTAGTACGCGATAGAAGGAATGCAATGGGTCTGTCGGCGGCGCTCCCACGAGACGGAGAGGCATGTATCGCGGTCGGTGCGCGCCAATCGCGCATCTCTGACTGCTTCATGGCTACCAGCTGGACGAGACTTGCTTGCAAAGTTAACCCGGCCGAATTGGCGTCGAGGAAGATGGAAAAAGTCGGACGCGTTTCGAATGGTCGAAGGTTCTTCTCGTGTCGAAATCTGCCGGACTGGACAGTTCCCTTGTTGTCCTACTCGCTACGTTCGTTTATTGTACAGTCCTGCTTGACTGGGATCTATTCCGGGTCAGCCAAGACTCTGCAACTCCAATCCAGGTTGAACCAATTTCAGTCGACTCGTTGTCTGCTCGATCACGTCGACTTTTCTCTTCTCACACCTCACAGGGGACCAAGATCACCACAGGACCGGTATCAGTACAACTGAGGGTACGTTCTACACACCCTCACATTCTCGCACAGCGCGTTGTCGCTGTCGTGTCCCACGCGCCCCTTGTTTCCCCTTCTTCTCTCTCCCCGCTCGAACCTCGTCTCCCTTGTATCCCTACTCAACTACTCTGTGCTGCTACCAGACCCCCTGTACTCGACTCAGCGTCTGCGACTTGGCCTAGATGGCGTCAAACTCTCCCCCTCCTTCGGCTAGCACCCCGTCCTCCTCCTCGTCTCGCTTAAATCAACCCTCGTCCGCAACTCCGACGGCTGAATCAAGCAACCTGAGATCACGCAAACTCTCACTCTCGACTCAACGACTACCCACTGCCACCGCATCAGCCGCTCAACTCTCCCCTTCCCAGTCCTCCTACTCGACTTCTCCCACTTCCCGCACCGACCCCTCCAACAGTCTACTAAGCCAACCTGAATTGGGTCTCGGGCTCATGCTCGATGACAACGGCGTACCAAGTCCCCGCGCCAGTATCGACAGCACCGCAGGCAGGAGTCGAGGAAACAGCTTCGGTACAGCAGACCGGGCCAGCGGCAACCACGACTCTGACGAGTTCTTCCTCGCGGCCGCTGGCGGCACAACCGGAAACGACATGAAGCGCACACCCTCGGGTAGGATCCCCAAACCCAGTACCGTCGGAACCTCGTCCCCCCTCCCCATCTTTACTGGTTCGCCAAACCCTGCCCACGCACAATACGCCTCTCCTCTCCCTTCCCCCGTTCCAACCCCTCGCGCCTTTTCCCCTGCGCCATCGCATCAGGCGTATACCCTCGGCGGTCCTTCGTCCTCGACCGCCGGACCGTCCAACTCAGCGCCCATGTCGCGCCCTCCCTCGTACAACTCGATTATGGCCTCGAGCGCGCCCATGGATCGAGGTCGCTCAGGTGGCAGTGACATTCACTCTCGTCAGCAGAGTCTGACGTCGGCTTGCCCGCCTGTCACTGCTGCCGCGCTAGGAACACCCAAAAGCGAGGTTACGGCGTTTGGGTCGCCTGCCGTGGGAGCAGGGAACCAGCGAGGCGGATGGAGGTCGTATGACTGGGGCGTTGGCGCGGAGAAGGCTTACGATAGCGCCGAGGATGTGAGGGAAGGAGCGAAGCGAAGAGCGGCAGGTGGGAACGCAGAAGACGGCTTGATCGGAAGGGTTCTTGCAGCCCCTGCGCACGTTCTCGCCTTCTTCCTGCGACCCATCAACTCGGGCACACCGGGCTACAGCCAACGTCACCCCCATTCGCCAACACTGAACGGTTCAGGTTCTCCTTCGAAACCTCCACCTGGCGCAGCGCAGGGCAAACGGTACCCCCTCCCGATCCGACTACTCACCTTCGGCTACCTCATCTTCTCCTTCCTCTACCTCACTCTCTCAATCTCCTCGTCCGCTTTCTCCCCTTCTCCCGCTGCTGCAAGCGCAGAATCGCAATCCCGCCTTGCTGCCCTTAGGGCCCGACTCGGCGCACGAGGAGGAGCGGGCCAAGAAGGGTGGCAGCTTGTCAAGGATTATGCGGATGGTGGGCTGGAAAAATTGGGTTGGGCGAGATATAAGAGTGGGGAGGATGGGACGAGTGCGCCGGTCAACGCGCCGGTTGAGGGTGAGGCGGAGGACGCAGTGGAATGGGGACCGGTGAGGAGGGTTGGGCACCCGGATCGTAAGCGCCTCTCTTGTCGCTTTCTCTCCCTGTGGTCCGCGTTGGCTGACTCGAAGCTTGTTCGCTTGTAAGGCCCCGAGTCGGCGCTGCAGATGCAGGATCCCAAGCACAACCCGCTTACGCCTTTCAGCCACACTTACCGGTTCTCGAAGATGCATGACAAGGTGCATTGGGACTTGCATGACGAGATTGTGCCGTATGTCCCTCTCCTTCGCTATGTTTCTTGGATCCGGGTGCTGACTTTATCTCCATGCTTGCTCGGCAGCTTCGCCTTCCATGCGTCTGCCAAGCCCGAAAAGACGGACGTGACAGCTTGCCTCTACTCGAACGAAGCCTGGCTCGACATGCTTCCGGCGTTCCTTCGCACTTGGCGAGGACCTGTCTCTCTCATCTTCGAAGCGACTCACTCCCGCCTCGATGAGATCGCTCGTACCAACCTCCTCACCCGCATCTCGACCCTTCGCAACGAAGACTCGCTCGTCAAGCAATTCGTCGACTTCCATCTCGTCGGAACACCCTTTACCGTGCTCGAAAGGACGCTCAACAAGACTCGAGAACGGTTGATCAAGACTCCGACCGCGTACAATTACCAGCTCAACCTTGCACGCTTCTTCGCCCAGACCGACATCGTCTTCCTCGTCGGCGATGCTCGTATCACTCCTTCCGGAGGGTTGAGGCGCAAGCTTACGGGTCCGGGGATCCGCAACCTGCTCCTCGAACGAGGTGATGCTCTCGTCGTCCCTACGTTCGGGTTCATCCGCGACCCGACTGGCGAGCCCTCGACCCTCAACTCTATCCCCACCCTTCGCGCCAAACTCGGCCTTTCCTCCTCCACCTCGCCCAGCGCCGTCGACGGCGAGAGTGCACAGCCGGAAGAAGCCACGATCGTCAGTTCGTTGGCAGGTGTCTCGGCAGAGGAGTTCGCTCCCATCGCCGCAGAGCACATCCACACCCTCCTCGAATCGCTCCCCCTTTCTCCGCAAGACTGGCCAACCCGCAAGCAAAACCTCGTCTCAATGGTCAACACCCGCATTCCCTCCCTCGAATCGCCTACGACGGCTCAACTCGCTCTCTACGACCGTCGATGGGACCTCAACCACGGTCCTTCGAATTGGTACCTCTGGCGCAAATCCTCGACCGACCCTCGGTTGCTCGAAACCCCTTCTTCAGGAGGCGGTCTCGGACTCGGACTCGATGGCGCCGTCGGGGGCGGTAAAGAAGTCTACCGAGTAGTCGACTACGACCTCCACTACGCCCCCCTCGTCGTAGTCAGCAAAAAAGGTCAACCGTGGTGCACGGAAAGGTTTGACGATGTCAAGGCTGCTTGTGTTTATCAGATGTATCTGAGTGGGGCCGAGATGTGGGTCGTGCCGGATGAATGGGCTTATACTTTGGAGGTTTTGGAGAAGAGGCCCGAGGGGGTTAAGGAGGATCCGGCGGAGAAGTTGAAGGTGCGTCTCGGGCTCTCCTTCATGACGACATCTCGTTCTGCTCTGTTGAGCGACGCCTGTCTACTGGAAGATGAGCAACGCAAACTGACTCTGCCATCCCATCGGGCTTGAACAGAACTCGATTCAGTCGCGTTTGTACGGCAAGTTCCACCAAGAGGCGTGCATGCACTACGGGCGAGAGTTCTTGTCCATGTCGATGTGGGACTCGGATAAGGCGCAGCATTTGAGGGAAACTTGCGCGAGGGTGCGTGGCGATTTCTCTGCTTCAGCTGTTCGGCTAGGTATTGACAAATCTGCACTTATCTGACACGCACAGACTCTGGGAAGCTGGGGTATGGGCTCGTCATAAGCCTTCGTCCTCATGTCGCTCGACCGAAAACCGCCCCGAGTTGCAATCGTTCCCTTCGCACCTTTTCTATCAGCATTTTCGTTTTCCCCGTCACACACTTTCGCATTTCGCACGCCTCGTTCCTCGTTCAACAGACCTTCGTTTACCACCCTCGGCATGACCAGACCCTAGACGCGGTTTTACATCGCTTCGTGCTTTCCCCCCCTTCGTATCGCTCTGTCCTTTTATCTCGTCGTTTTTCCCTTCTTCTCCTCCGCTCGCTATCCATTGTCAACACTCGTTCCAACCTGCTACTCCCCCTGTCTCTCCCTCTCACATCGCAGCCGTTGATACCCCGTTTGATACCCCGAATCTTTTCATTTAGCCTGGGACCCATCTGGCGTCGAGCGGCGGTCTTTCGGTTTTACTGTTTCTGTCCCCCTTCGCGGCTTGCCTCGATGGAATACATTGCTTTCACCTCTGTTTGCCTGCATTATCCCGGTGAGACGTCGTTGTGCGATCAGAAGAGCTTGATGAGGCGATGAGAACTACTCAACTTTCACCTCGTACTGTCACTCTCGCATGTTCCAAACAGCTTCAAGTCGTGTAGCCTTAAGCTACTTGAGCTGTCTAAGAGCCTCACAACGAGTCTCAGCACTGCGCGCGCTCTCCTTGACTCGCTCCACCACCTCGTCCCCACTCTCATCTTTCCCCTCTCCCGCTCCCTCATCCCATCAAGCAGCCAAGCAGACACATCCCAAGGTCCTACAAGACCCTAAAGTAAAGGGACTGCTCGCTCTTCAATTCACGGGAGGTGCGACTTCAAAGTTGTAAGCCCTTTCTCTGGCCTTTTCCGAGGCAGTTCGGGTGCTGAAAGCATGCTCGCTTTCATAATGCTACAGCTCGTATGTCTGGCTCAGAGATCACTGTAGGGAAGAGAGGAGTTTCCATCTGACGACGAGGCAGAGGCTGGTCGATGCTTGGAAGGCGCGCCTCTTTCCTCCTTCTGCCTACATCTTCTGGGCTTACCTTTCTGCTTAAACAGATCCCCTCCGCCATCGTACCAAAAGGTGTCAAGGCGGAGGCGGACGGCTTGCATATCACCTGTTTGTCCCCCCCTTCTCTCGTCGAATGCGACTTCCGGCGACTGACCACACGACTGTGAACCCCTTGCAGGGCCCGCATCAGACTTCGAGGACTCGTATACTAGCTTCTTACCCTGGTCTTTCCTGGTTGAAAACGCGTACGACCCCCCGCTGGTGCGAAAGTCGGATTACAAGACAGCGGTTGCTCGGTGCGTTTTCTACCTCGGATCACTTGACTCCCTCAAATCAACTCGGACGCTCACCGGTACTCTGGTCGAGTAGGAGAGTGATGTGGACGAAGAAGATTTCCGCCAATCTGCCCACGGTGGCTTATGACGACGTTATGGGCTCGGAGAAAGGTGTTTACGAGTGGCTTAAACGGATAGTGCGTGCTCTACCTACCTCGCTGCCTGTCTCCCCCACTCTAGTTCAATCCCGTCTCCGCAGGACGTCTACGGCTTCGCGCTGGTCTCTGGCATTCCTCATACGACCGAAGCAACGGAGGAGCTCTGCCGGCGGATAGCGTTCTTTCGAGAAACGCACTATGGCGGGTTCTGGGAGGTCGAGCCAGCCTTCGAGCATGGCGACCTAGCTTACAGTGATGTACGGCTTGAGGCCCATACCGACACTACCTACTTTACCGATGTGCGTCACCTTCTACACGTTCCTCAAGTTGTGCCTTGCGAATTTACCCCCCCCCCCCCCCCCCCCCCCCCCCCCCCCCCCCCCCCCCCCCGGGCAGCCCTGCGGTCTCCAGCTGTTTCACCTCCTCTCTCCCACGTCTACTCACACCGGCGGCGAGAACCTCCTCGTGGACGGATTCCGTGCCGCTCATCTGCTCCGCACCCGCTCCAAAGACGCCTACGAAATCCTCTCGACCCTGCCCATCCCCTCCCACGCAAGCGGCAGCGGGTCTTCCTCTCACCCTTCCGGCGTACACTACCGACCTCTAAGCCGCTACCCAGTCTTCAACCACGACGACCGGGGCGAATTAGTCCAAGTTCGATGGAATGGAGATGATCGTGGACCTATTGGTGGATTGGCGTTCAAGGGCAAGAATGTAGATCGGTGGTACCATGCTATTAGGAAGTGGGAGAATGTGTTGAGGAGTGATGAGGCTCAGTTGTGGACAAAGATGGAACCGGGAACGGCTATCAGTGCGTTTCAAGTCCTCCTCCCGTGGTTTATCGCGTTCTACGATCGGCCTTGGCGTCCTCCTTCACCTGTTCCCGCTCGGCGCTAACGTGTTCTCCCGTGCCGCAGTCTTCGACAACCACCGCGTCCTGCACGGCCGAGCAGCTTTCACTGGCAAAAGACGACTCTGCGGCGCCTACATCAACGGGGACGATTACCGATCGCGTCTCCTCGGGCTGGAGAAACAGTTCGGCGAGCTCAAGGGCGAGTTCAAGAGCGGCTACAGGCTCGAGCGACAAGGAGTTTGGAATGCGGTTGAGAGATTGGGGATTGAGAGGGTTCCGGTGGAAGGGAAGAGGGCGGACAAGGGTGGGGCGTGGGAGGAGTACCTGTAAAACGCCTGTAGCTGTAGGAGCTGTGAGGACCTGGATTCTTCGCTCTATCGCTCTATCGGGTTCTGTTCAGGAGAGACGGATCTTGATTCTGTCTCGTCTTCTTGCCAGTCTCGGCATGACGAGCCGGGCATGGGTCTGTACACCTTTTGTCCTATTTACAGCATCGCAAGCGAGCCTTGCCGCTCTTCAGAATCCTACTGCTTCTCCGCGTGAACGGCGCCATCGTGCAACTTTGCCTCGAGCACATCCCCCTCCCCAACCGCCACAACCGGGGAATCCGCATCGACGTCAGCCTTTGATCCAGCGACCGCCGCCCAACTTCCTCCACTCGCAGTCGGTGCCGCCGCCGCCTTGCCCTTGGAAACCTCGTTGACGAGATTCCCGTCGTCGAGGTGAGGCTTGAGGACGTCCCCCTCTCCCTTTGCGACGACCGGGGCATCTTCCGCAACGCCCTTCGAAGAGGCAGCTGCGGCGTACGAGCCTCCATCCTCCGGAGCAGGGACAGGTGCCACAGGCTTCTTAGCCTTCTTCTTCTTGTTCTTCGACGATTGTGACTTCTTCGCCTCCTTCTCCTTCTCCTCAGCGGCTTGAGCTTCCTTCGCTGAGTCGACTGCGGACGGACGGGCGACGTCTACCGATGATTCCGTGGTGGACGAGTCGGTTGTAGGAGCTGGAGTAGGAATAGGCGGCAACTTTGGTTCGTCATCTTGCCTAGGCTTCGTCTGCTTCTCGGCAACGAGCTTGCCATCCTCGAGGTGAGCTTCGAGAGTCTTGCCCTCACCCTCGGCTACGACGGGTGCGTCTTGCGAAGTCGAGTCGGAGGAAGCGGCAGCGGCGGCGAAGGAGAAGCCCGGCTTAGGGGGTTCGACTGGCTCGGGGGCGGGAGCTGGTTTGCGGGAAGCAGGCTTGGGCTTGTCCTCGCGTGCGGTGGTGATCGCTTCGTCCGTGACGGGCTTGGCCTTGTCGTCCTCGATTTTGGCACCATCCTTGGCAACCTTGTTAAGAAGGCCGAGGACGGCGTTCATGCCGAATTCGAAGTGGCGGTCGGGACCGGCCGACTTGGTGCGCCAGAGAGTTGGAACCGTCTGATAGGAAACAATCAAAGTTAGGGCTGCGACGGGGTGTGCACAATAAATGGAAGACGCCGTACGCGATCGAGAATCACCCACATATGCGGACCGTACTCCTTGAACAGCTTAGTCGGCTTGACGCCGGCCTGCGGTACGGCAATGACAAGTCAAAGTTAGCGATCCATTTACTGAGAAGGTCGAGTTTGCTTGCTTGGGCCGCAGGCAAGGAGGGTACAGGCAAGCAGCCAGGGAAGCAAGAGGCTGACCTTCTGTAAGTCATTGTAGAACGCCTCGCAATCGTCGGTAAGGATCTCGGCCCCGCCCCACGACACCAACGTCTTGCCGTCACCCGGGAAAGCCTCCTTGAGCCACTCCGGATCCTTGCACATGACCGGGTTGACATACGGGCTCTTGAACAGCTCGACTCCCTCGATCTTGTTCCACCCGGTCCAGCCCTGGTAATAATCCGCGAGCTGATCGACCGGCACAGGTGGGACGCGCTGGGGGTCTGCGAGTTGCCAGATGGGGTTGAGAACCCAGCGAGAGCGGAAGCGGTGTGTGAAGGGGAGACGGGCGCCGACGTAGTCGAAGGCGCTGCGGCAGACGAAACCGGGGGTGGTGATGTCGTAGAGCGCGTTTGCGGTGTTTGAACGGGCGAGAGAACCCATGTTGGCTTCGGGCGAGATAAGGAGGGCAGCCTGTGAGAGGCGTGCAGGTGAGGTGTGACAGAGATCACGTGCACAAAAGGAAGAGGAAGAGCAAGGAAGAAAGCGCAACGTCAGCAACCCGTCTTCCGGAAGATTGGACAGCTCGCTGACGCACGCCAGGCTTTTCCGGCGTAGGTCCCAATTCACTCGGCACCGTGACTTCTCTCGCAGGACGAGAGAGGTGGAGCAAGAACGCCGTGACGAGGTTGCCGCCGAATGAATCGCCGGCGATGAGAATCTTGGAGGGCGAGATGCCGAGGGTATTGACAAGGTAGTGATAACCAGCGACAGTCTCGATGAGCTGAGTCGGGTACTTGTATTCGGGCGCAAGACCTGTGACATCCATACGAGATGAGTAACGGCTGAAAAAAGGTGCGTGGTGTGAAGCGAGGAGGAAAAGGGGGAGAAGCGCACGGTAATCGAGGGTGAAGATGCTGAACCTAGCGCCCTTCTTTTGCTGGTTATCGTTAAGCGCTTGCATCCAGAAGTCGTGCGCGGTGTTGCCGGTGTCGACCCTGTTTGAGGGTGAAAATGCGATCAGCGGGACACAAGAAAGGAAGGAAAACGGGGCTTACGTCGATGCTCCCCCGTGCAGATGGTACACCACGACATCATCCTCAGTCCTGTCCGTACCTGGCTCAGCGATCCACCAGCCGGCCGTACCATTGACCTCAACCTTTTTCACCCAGTCACGCTTGCCCTTGAAAGCTGGGCCGGCATGGGTGAGAGCGTACGAGTTGGTGTTGTTGCAGAAGAAGCGAATTTGGGGGATGGAGCAGCGGGAGAAGATCCACTGGGTGAATTTAGCGAGGGCGTCGGCCAGAAGAGGGCGTCCGAGGGTGCGCTGGATTGGGTGAATGAGGCAGAGGAGGCCGCGCTCGAGAATAACTCGAAGGGGCAGGAAGAAGACTGTAGTAGAGCGGTCAGCAGTGCCTCCAAGACGGTTCAGAGTGGAGAACAGGACGTACAGAGCTGCCAACCAAGCGTCCAAGCCAGGTGCAGGCCGCCGAAGAAGGTGAGCTTCTCCTCCTTGCGCCCGCGCACGAGAGGTAGCTTGACGTTTGCGTTGTCCGTCTTATTGTGCGGCATGGTGGTGGTGGAGAGGAAAGAAGGAAGAAGCTCCCGTCTCTGTTTGACGTCGTTGCATTGCATCCGAATTGGAGATGAGACACTTTTCTTTTGCGAAGGTCAACTTGGCCGTGAAAACATCCTGCAAAGCGTGCAATACAAGACGCAGAGGGGAAAGGGGCCTGGATAACTATTCTGAAGGCTTCATGTCCGCTTGCGAAGTCTAATGTGCGCGGCTGCGACAAGCTCGTATTGCCTATGCACCTACAAGCAACTGGGACCGCTCGGCTTGCTCTCACCGCGGCTGTCGTGCCAGTCCCCGCCAATTTGCTGGCGCTGTTGGAGCTATAAGGGTCGAGGGCCAGCAGTAGAGGGTTGATACAAGGTTGACACGAAACCGAAACAGACGTTTATTGCGATGTGCTCGTGACCTGTCAGTCGAGAGCTGAGTGGGCAAATTTCCACTGTATGCGAAGGAGCACCGCAACCTAAGGGAGGGTTCACGGCAAGTCGAAAGAGGAGGTCGCTTGAAGAAAAGAGAGAAGTGGAGTAGTCGGAGGAAGAGACGTTGTGTACATTCCCCACCACTTCTGTGTGCCCCGCGTTCCATTCAGCCAACGATGTGCTGAGTAGTGGCGCACCTTCGCCGCAGGTGCTCTAGGTGAGAGTGTGGAGACTCGGTTGGACTTCGGGGAGAACCCCCTCCAACTGCCATCAGCTCGTGCCCCAACTCAATCTGCCCTGGCGTTGCTCCCTGCTCTGTCTTGACGTCGAACCTAAAGTGCCATGCCCGCTCGATGCGGTGCAGTATGTTTGATTCGGCAAGTTGGGCGAGAGAGAGACGGATTGTAACGATGGCGCAAGTTAGCGTTCGCTGAGCAACGGCGGGCGGTCAGCCAGAGGCTTTCGAGCTGTGGTGTGATCTATTTGAGGTACAAGCCACAATGGAAGCCAGGTTACCCGGATAACCCGGACCTCTTGATTCCGGACGTTATAGGCTCTCCTTCGCTCCTCTCGCTGACCCACTCTCCTGCTCGTCCCACGAAGCTGCAGCTTTGCGCGGAAAATCCGCATCCGAGCATGCTACCGGACTGGCGATCCCTTGACGCCGGATAACGACTCCTCTTCGCCGACCTCATTCACCTCTCTGGCCTCCTAGTTGGGCGATCCAACCGCGCCTCTCCTGGATGAGCCCAGGAGCTGTCTCTCGAGCCCTCCTGCCGTAACCGCTTGTGCTCGAGGCAGACGCCTGCCGTTGCTGATCCGCTTGATATTACCGACTTCAGCCCTTCTGTGCAATTGCCTCGCTTACTCTTCGCCTATCCTGTTGAGCCGTCCGTCAATACCGCCCGATATGCATCACGAGTCGCATCCTTTCAGTGCAGCAGCAGCCGGGGCATTAAACGAGGTCGTTGCTCCGCCTTACAATCCTTACGGCCTCAACGAACTGCCCTTTTCCACCGTCAGCATGCCGCCCGATCTTCAAGGGCCCTGCTTCGACCCCTTTCATCTGTCTCCAAGATCGCGAGCTCACTCGACCTCGTCGAGCGTCAGCTCCGTGGCGTCCTCAATCCGATCTACCCATTCGAGCTTCTACAACGAATCCCCCTCCACTAGCCATGGCGCCCGGCCTTCGTTGGAATTGCCCACGGCAAAACTTCAGCCAGGATGTGATGCGACTGGCTTCGCGGTCGACGTACCAGGATCGGGACAATGGAATGTAGACTGGAGTAAGCTGGTGGATCTGCTCTTACTACGTGCGTTTTCCTCCTCGCCCGCAGCTCCTATTTCCGAGCTCTCCGTACTTACGCACCCTCCTACCAGCCGATGCGACGCGGTACCTTCCGCAGAACCATATCGTATCTGAACTTGCTGGATTCCTTGCGGGTAGGGAGGACTTTTGTGCCTTCCTTTCCTCGATACTGACTCCGCCCGGACATCCAGCTCGCCTACAGCAAGACCCAAGCCAACACGCACGGTTGTCATACAGCACGCTCGCTGCGGGGGTCCACGTCGTTAATGACAACTTCGATCAGATGGGACTGCAGGACGGTATTCAGACAAGCGGGGAGAGCCCATTCCTCTTTCAAGTGCCCGCAGCACCGGAAGTCCCAGTCTCCGACAGCTACTACGCTCTTGTACCGCCTGCTACATCACGCCGAAAAGCCCCTGAACCCCTCCGTCGATCTGGCACCTTCGTTACGCCTCTGCAGCAGGCTTTCGCCCCGCCGATCGACCAACACGGGCTGCCGACCGCTCTTCCCTCCCTTTCACTGAACGAGCAACAGCACGCCGCCTCCCTCCCACCGCAAGCTTTCCAAACTACCGAAAGCGTTTCTTCGCACCACCCTCCTCCCGTTTCAACCGACTTTCTTCCCGACTCTTCCGCTACTACCGGCTTCCGTTCTTCCTTCTCGGCCACGACAACGCCGCTCAGTGCCCACTCTCCTTCGCAATTGCCCTCCCTCCACGAGTCCAAACCTTCCCATGACGGACTTTCCCTGCGACCAGCGACTCTCGCCGCAACCCGACACCTCCGCAATTCGACTTCCCCTTACGCTCGCCGACCATCTCACATACGCAACGCGTCGCAGACGTCCGTTTCGACCACCTCGTCGCTTCGAGAAGGCTCGCTGAGCAGTCGAGACGGCATTGAAAGCGCCGCCGCAAGCGATTATGGCGAAACTTCAGCAGTGACAGCAGGCGGCGTAGTAGGAGCATCAGCAGCAGTGTGGGAGTGTACCTCCACCAAGTCGAAGCCAAGTGGAGTACCTAAGCGAACCCTTAAACCGCTTAATAGGCATACGGAGCAGTATCTTTGGGTTACGAGGAAGGGTCAGTTGAGCAGAATTCCGTCGGGGATGGATGCGGAGCAGGTACAGGCGGCGGAGCCTGGGTCCGAGTTGGTAGTATTTCCACCGGGCAGTTGTGCGTTCTCTCTTGTTGTGCCTTCTATCTTGTCGCGATGCCCTCGTTCAACCAGATTCACCAGAACTGACCGGTATGTCTCGCTTTCTTCGACTCCGACGACCAGACTACAAGGTCATTCAAGACGATCTCGAGATCCTACCTTGCGACAGTAAAGCACGAGTTAAGGAATGGCTACGCGGTCAAGCTTGCGTCGAGAAATGCACGTTCCGATTCGAGGGCAAGCGGTAAGCTCACTCTCCTTCTACTCGTTTACCCGCCCTCCCTGTCGGGGCTGACTTGTGTTCCGCATACTTACGTATCTTCTTCGCAGTCCATCTGTCATTCGCCACCATGTCGTAGGCTGCAAGACTAGGCAGGTCATGCTCAAGCAGAAGTCGGGAGATCCGCTCAAGAGGTGCGTCCTTCCTTTCTTCCTGCCAGTGATCAGGGCGGTCTCATATCCACAGTGAGGCACGCAGGCTATGTCAGCTGCAACTTGACGCGCAGAACACTGAGAATCGGCTGTAAGCTCAGCTTTCACCTTCTTTTCCCTCCTTCCCTTCAATGCTCCGCGTTGCACGCCGACCTTCGCTACTCTTACACTGGCAGATACGTTCCCTAACTAACCCATACCGCTGTATGCAGGAAACACGCTCGAAAAGCCGCCGAGAACAATACGCAAACTGGTGGCGACCCAGCCTACTTCCCTTCGCAGCAGTATCGCCCTCTTCCACCCGACCCACCTCCCAGCGCCACGCTCGTCTCGGTGGGAGACGACGGCTTTGACGGCCGCAGTGTGCTGAGCGTCGATAGTCAGCACTCGAGCGGGTCATCGTTCTATGCTGATGCTGGTTTGGGAGGCAAAGTGCGTTCTCGATGTTTACTGCCACATGCAAGAATCTGACTGTCATGGCTCAGTACAGGCTCTTCAGCCAACACAAGCGTACTGGACAGGGCACCGCAACAGTACGGGTGGGAGTCCGCTCTGTCAAGGCAGCTCGTCGCAATCTAGCGGCTATACGCCTCCGGTTCGTCTCCCTCTCACCCTGCCGTTCGTCGCCTCATATGCTAGTCCTGACGTTATACTCGGTTAGGGCAACGCCGTCTCCGAGCGGGCGGCACAAGCGTTCTTTTCATCACATTCCGGCGTTGCTTCCTCATCCCTGGGTCTCGAAGGGATACCTGCAATTGCCGAGGCACGTCTCCTTCCGCAGCCTGTTTATCCTTCCTGGCTGACTATCCGCTCGCGCCTCCAGGACGGCTGGCTTGCTTCATACGGCCTGACTGCCCCGACTGGCTCGGACGCCTCTCACTATCTTCAGGTTCCTCCGACTGGTGCGCCCGGTCCTCATCTCGAGGCGACCTCGCCTTCCTCTTTCCTGAGCATGGACGAGTACGAGTGAGGCCCAACAGACACTCTCATACCCACTTTCGTTCACCATTTGTCAATCGCCGCAATTTTTTCTTTGCGCCGGATCGGAAAAAAGTTGAATTCCTCTAGATACTTGTAGGCAAGTACAGCGCTAGTAGTATCTCTGTATCAGACACTATCTCTCGTCGAGATTCTTTAGTGTGGGGTGAAATCGCGAGTCAAAGTTGTGGAAAGCGATCTCGCCTTTGGCTGGCGGCGGGCAATTTCGACTTTCTCCCTTCTCACCTGTCCCTAGCCATGTCTGCCCGTGCCGCTGCTCGTACTCTCCTCCGCCAGGCTGCTCCCAAGCGCGCCTTCAGCGTCGCCGCCCAGCGTGCTCCCGTCGCCGCTGTCCGCCAGGCCTTCGTCCGTCCTCCCTCGCTACTCCTCCACTTTCTGAGCTAGATCTGACCCCATTCCATCTACAGGGTGTCCGTGGTGTCAAAACCCTCGACTTTGCTGGCACTAAGGAGCAGGTCTTTGAGCGTGCAGGTGCGTTGATCCCCGTCTCAGGTCTGGGAGTCAACTTTCAAAGATTCGGGGGAATTTTTGGAATCGCTACGTTATGGCGATTCTAGAGCGCAGTTGAGGGTGAAAGGAGGTGTATCGGGCTGTATGGTCGGGCTGATAGCGCTGCTGAGGCGAACCAGGCGGTACTTGAAGCGGGGGAGGCGGAGATAACACGGCAGACCGGAAGTGAGGGGCGACGAGGTTAAGGTCTCTTCTTGGCTGCAGGATAGCAGATCTGGCGAGGGGACGAGGTCGACAACCAACCGCAGTGCCCACCGCCGTGCTTTACCGCCCCGATCGTCGACGCTAACCCCGTTGTCGTTCAACCTCTTCTTCCTTGCCAATCTCCCTCTTCACCCTCGCAGACTGGCCCCTTCCCAAGCTCCAGGAGTACTTCAAGGACGACACCCTTGCTCTTATCGGTTACGGCTCCCAGGGTCACGGTCAGGGTCTCAACGCCCGTGACAACGGCATCAATGTCATCGTCGGTGTCCGTGAGGGTGGTGAGTCTTGGAAGCAGGCTCAGGAGGACGGCTGGGTGCGTTACCTTCTTCCTTCTAGCTAGCCATTCTGTTGTTGACGCGATGTGATTGCAGGTCCCCGGCAAGAACCTCTTCCCCATCAACGAGGCTATCAACAAGGGTACCATCATCATGAACCTTCTCTCCGACGCTGCCCAGTCCCAGACCTGGAACGACATCAAGCCCCTCATCGTAAGTGCTCACGACTCCCGCCGTCTCCGAATACCGCTCACGCTTTTCTCCTGCAGACCAAGGGCAAGACCCTCTACTTCTCCCACGGCTTCTCCCTCGTCTACGCCAAGGACACCGGTGTCACCGCCCCTGAAGACGTTGACGTCATCCTCTGCGCCCCCAAGGGCTCTGGCCGCACCGTCCGCACTCTCTTCAAGGAAGGTCGCGGTATCAACGCTTCCGTCGCCGTCTGGCAAGACGTGACCGGCAAGGCCATGGAGAAGGCTCGCGCCATCGCCGTCGCTGTCGGTACCGGTTACGCTTACGAGACCACCTTTGAAAAGGAGGTCTACTCTGACCTTTACGGCGAGCGTGGTGTCCTTATGGGCGGTATCCGTACGAGTTTCCCCTTCTTGCCTTTTTCTGTTTGTTTCCCTACTTACGGGACCTTTTGCAGAGGGTATGTTCCTTGCTCAGTACAAGGTTCTCCGCGCCAACGGCCACTCCCCGTCCGAGGCTTTCAACGAGACTGTCGAGGAGGCCACCCAATCCCTTTTCCCCCTCATCGGTCAGTACGGTATGGACTACATGTTCAACGCCTGCTCGACGACCGCTCGCCGTGGTGCCCTCGACTGGGCTCCCATCTTTGAGGAGGCCAACCGCCCCGTATTTGAGAAGCTTTACGCGTCGGTCCGTGACGGTTCGGAGACTCGCCGTTCGCTCGAGTTCAACGGTCGCAAGGACTACCGCGAGGCCTTTGCCAAGGAGTGCGCCGAGATCGATGCTCAGTAAGTCTTTCCTTTCCACCACCTGTTTGTGCTTTCTGCTCAGCAGTTCTTGCCCTTTGCAGGGAAATATGGCGCGCCGGCAAGACCGTCCGCTCGCTCCGCCCGGATGCGAAGTAGTGAGCGTACGCAGTCCTGTAATCCACCTCGTAGCTGCTAGCATTTCCGTCCTGTCCTACCAATCCCTCCTGTCTCTTTCCGTACTTTGTTATTTTTCTTGCCCTTTCTTGCCTACGGGCCCTCCTCCTTTTCTCGGTGCAACTGCAAAAGGTTCATCACAAAGGTTCGAGGAAGAAGGAGAAGACGTCTCAAACCGCACGAGCGCGAGCAAAGAGGACACAAAAGCTGGAACACTCTTTCTCTGCTTGTTCACGCTTAGCATGTAGATGTGGTCAATGAGAGTCCGCTGTGCTACCGTGCGAGGTGCAAGGGTAGTTGGAGACAGGTGTATACACACAGTGCTTGACAAGGTGCAACAAGGAGGCTCTCACGAGGAGGTACGCGCGCAGTGATGCTAGTCCCCCGGCCGCAGCCGATTAAGAAGGTAACACAGCTGAGGCTCATTCAGCATAGTAGGTCAGCAGCGGAAGAGCCTGCGGCGGGAACACTTTGCAGGAGAAAAACCAATGTCAGCTGGCCTTGCGGACTCCCTTCCTATGCCCTGCCATGAGACACTGTGCCGGGTACAGGCCTGTGTCAGAACCACAGCCTGTGCGTCGCAGAACACGAGTGCTGTTGGCAGCAGTGCGGCACAGCAAGCGGAACTACTATACGTTCTGGGCTGCCGCACCTCAGTCTCTCGTGCCAGGATGTACTTGCACAGCTTTCTCGGCAGCTTCTGAGCCATCCAAGTACTATCACGACACTAGCTCAAGTGACTGCAGACATGCAAAGGACGCAGTGTACGCTCTTTTCCAGTTCCTCGTGACAGATCTGCCAGACCAGCTTACCCTTCAAGAGTACCTTGTTTGGCTACTTCTCCTTGCGCTGAGCTCTCCATGTACCTGCTGAGCTCTCCATGTACCTGCTGAGCCTCTTTGGACGCTGAACATTGCGGGTGAGAGCCAGCTGCAAGAAAAGCATGCTCACGCGCTTGCGCTTGATGGCTGTCTGCTACATCTGAGGCTTTAGTACAGCCATCCAACAAAATCCCATCACTACCGGACTTTCGCGGGGAGGGCAACTGGAGAAAGACACCGCGGCAAAGTTTCTCTGCCAAGTTGGATCTGATTTTAGTACGCACCCGTTTTTGGAGAACATGCCCAAACCGCAAGGACCCTTTGGGGTTCAGCGATACATGTGTATCTACGTGGCGAAGTCATTGAGTCAAGTCTGCAAAGCACTGCACCGGTGAGAAAAGTCGTTAAGTGACTTGAGAAGGTCAAAAAGAGAAGATTCAGTGGGATGAAGCAGAGTCGTGCGTGGCTCACAAGGCTGATCGCTTGCAACAGCGGCGAAGCTGAAAGAACGTAGCAGCTGCCAGGACAGGACAGGTGGCGCCTGCTCGACATGAGCAGGATTGCGATGGACATTCACACTTTACCTTCCTTGGCTGCTTTTGGCAAAATGCCTGGATGCACACCATGTCGAGCAGCTGACAGACTACGTCCTGACGGTCAAGCAGTAGCAAGAGCTTCAACCACACCTCCAGGAAGAGCAGCAGCCTATCTAAGGGGCATTGCTGTACATCTTGCTCGAGTTCAACGGTCGCCAGGACTACCACAAGGCCTTTGCCAGGGAACTTGGCGGTGACTTTGCGTCCCTGAGCTTGTGTCACTGACGTCCGAACGGTCGAAGAAGGAAGATGCTGGTCATCATTTTTTTCTCACTTTGTCTCTTTGCGACTCTCATGAGTGCTGGCAAGACTGCCCGCTCCCTTCGCCCGGATGCCAGACACTGAGCGTAGTCACTCCTGTATTTCACCTCGTAGCTGCTGGCATTCCCGTCAGCTGTTCGCATTCCCGTCCTGTCAACTCCTGGTCGTGTCTCTTTCGGTACTTTGTGACTGTTCTTTGCCCTCTCTTGCCTGCGGGCCCTCTCCCTTCTCTCGGTGCCACTGCAAAGTATTCATTACAGTGCTCGTGTGTGAGCCGGAAAGGCTCGAGGAACGAGGAGAATTCACTGCCTAAGCGTGATCGGACAGGAAACAAGGGTTCCACGGCGCTCTCTGTCCTTGTTCGCGCTCGAGTAGCAGGCGCACGTGCTCAGTAGGAGTCCGCTGTGATATACTGCGAGGCGCAGGACAATCAAGACCGGTGTATACACGCAATGCTTGACAATGTGTGAAGAGGAGGCGCTCATGAGGAGGCGCACCCGTAGTCCGCTGCGTCCCGGGTGAGTCAGCAGCTAGCAAGGTACCACAGCTGAAGCTCCATGTGAATCATTTCAGCATGGTGGGGTAGTAAGAGGCTCGAACCCGATCGAGAAGGTCGAATGAAGTCGAAGGCTGCTCGCAAGCTTTCTTTGCACCATTTAGTCGATGTGGCATGCAAGAAAGCGGCCATACACCAGATCCGTCGAACAGAGTTGGTCCTAAGCTGCCCCACTCGAACTTGTCAATCACTGCCTCGAGCACCTGCATTGCTCAATGGAAAACTCCTGCTTATCCCGTCCAGAACCCAGGCCGTGCTGTAGTTCCATCCCTTTCGACTTGCACCAGTTTTCGGGCGCCGCGATCGGAACGCGGTACGATTAAGCATTCTCGAGGCGCGTTCATGGCATTGGGCGAATGGAGAAGATACACGAATGCCGAGTGCCTGGAGATTTGGGAAGGAAAGGAGAAGATTGGCCATTGTGGGCCCACGCCTACTTCGTAGTTCGTTCAGGCAGAGGACTCGGAGGGTAGGTATGAGCGGAATATGGAATGTGCCGTCGCGCCGGGGTCAACGAACGTAAAATGGTACAAGTAGAGGTGCGTGAGGAAAGGCGGAGGAGAGACGACATCGAGACGTAGGTCGCAGCTACGGAGGGCGAGGTGACGGAGGGCTGCAGAGATATATACACTAAGCAAAGCACATAGTGGGGCAGAAATGGCAGAGAGACGCACCATGCAGCTTCTCTCCCTCAGGTAACTTCGTCTCTCCCGGACCCTGAATCGAAAGCCTTTCCAACCCCGCCAGCATGCTGGTAAGATACTGATAGTTCTCCCCTACCCGCACGCAGAACCCCTCCATCCAACACCCCTTGACCTGCCAATTGTTTGGCAGGATTTTCTCCCAAGCGCAAGACACCCGCATTCCTCGAACTCCCCCATGATCGCGATGGCGCACGAATGCGCGCAACTCTTTCTGCGCGATGGGCGTCCAGCTGCGGTGTACCAGAGAGAATGTCTTTCTTCGCGTGACTTCGGACCTGATTGGGGGGATTGCCACGGCGGCGGGAGAGGGATGGCGAGGTCGAGGATGTCGCGCTGGACCTCGAAGGGGAGGGTGGGTGTCATACCACGATTGGAGGTCTTCGCGTCGAGTGCAGTGAGTGGGAGGAAAGAGAAGAACGGCCAGAAGAAAGGATGACGAGACGAGCTCAGGATAGGAGGCAAAGTCAGCAAAAAACGAGTGGCGTAATCTTATCTTCCAGCGGTGTCTCCGCAAGCGTATCGCCTATACCTAGACATCAGGGTGAGCTCAGAGACGTGCCGGCGGCTCGAAGTGAAGTCAGAAAGCCACGACTGCCCGCGCGGTGCCCGCGAGTGCCACGCGAAAAAGCCTAGCATGATCGAGCATGATCGTGCTAAGCGATGCACCCGTCTCCCGCGCTCATAGGGAGGAAGTATGTGCATTGGCACGTACAGTTCATCCCCCTTCAACGGCCTCTACGCCGAGTACAAAAACCACTTTCCCCTGCAATCCACCGCCGACCTCCTGACATCCCTCCTCGGATCATCGACCGCTTTGCCGAGTTCTTTCAGGATGGTCGCTTTCTGGGAGTGGAGAGTCAGGTAGGGGATGTGGGAAGGGAGGGTGCCGAGGAAGTCGAGAGAGGAGAGGCGGAGGTTCTGCATGCGATGCGTTTGATCAAAGGCAAAAAAACGTCAGAAAAGCCCGTTACAGACGGAAGAAACTGAAAACGCACCACCGCCCCTCTCCCAGCTCCCTGTCCAACCTCCGACGTCAACCCTTTCAGAACCTTCGCGACGACACTACCGATCGAGTTCTCGACGTCTGTCGGGACTTCCTTGACGAGTACCGAGAGGGCGTCGACCACGTTTGCTCGAAGGAGGGGGTCGGGGAGGTCGAGGGAGGTGATCAGGAGGGGGAGGAGCTGCGAGGGTCCATAAAAAGATGATTTATCAGCTTGTATAATCCACGAAGACAGAGCAGAGAGCTCTATCGTACTTTAGGCAACTGCGACAAAGTAAGTTGCTTTGGAATATGCTGTAATAGCGAGGAAAGCGCGATAAGGTATACAGCCTGCGCGTCCGCATGTCCACAAGTATCCTTGTAGGCAGTGACAAGCTTGGGTAAGAGGAAGGTGAAGAATCGTTGCTTGTACAGGAGCTGTGCAGGGTCCATATCAAGGGATCAGCGCCGCTACGTCGCAAGGCGGAGGCACAGGGGAGAGAAAGAATCGGTCAGCGCACCCTAATGACTGCGTTCTTGCTCTTCTCCAGCACACCATTCCCCTCTTCCGCAATGGTGCCAAGAGCAGTCGCTGCCGTCCTACCGAGTTTCTCATCCGTGAACAGGTCGAGCAACTGCCCGACGAACGTATAGCCAAGGGGCGAAGAGCGAACAATGAGCGCTTTCGCAACCTGCATCGATGCAAACCCAGAATGAGTTCGGTCATCAGCTGCGCCGAAATGAGATGGCGAAAAGTGAGCGAAAGGGACGTACCCAACTCCAAACTCTAACCGCCTTTGTCCGCCTCTCCGCCCCTCCCTCCGCTTCCCTCACAACCTCCTCCTCCCAAAACTTCTTCACATCCCTCTCCAAAAAATTCTTGACTTCCTCATCGTCAGCCCGTTTGTTGACCAGACTGGCGAGGAGCCAGGCGGAGGATTGGAATTGGAGTTCGTTGGTGGAGGTGAGGGAGAGATGGAGGAGGAGTTGGAGAATGGGGAGGAGAGGTGTAGGTAGGGAGGAGGGGGAGAGAGGAAGAAGGAGGGAGGAGTAGAGGGAGACGAGGTTTTGCTGAGAGGCGGGAGCGGAAGACTAGCAGGCACAATGTAGTCGACAGCGAAGGTCAGCGAAACGTAGCTCTCTGAGCGAGAGATCAAGACGTACGGAGAAGGGCTCGAACGCAACTTCGCCTTTCTCGGTTGCCGGCTTCTCCCCGAGCAAAGCCTCCAACTTGCCCTCATGGAACGCTGCATGTACAGCCCGAGCAAAAGTAGCTTGTCGCCTGCGCAAAACAGCACACTCCACCATCAGTCGTTTCTCATCTTACGTCTAGTCGAACGAGCCCCAGAGAAAAAGGAAGGAAGAGACGACGTACTCGGCTCCAACCTTCCCAACCACCACTCCCAGAACCTTCCCAACATCAGCCAACACCCTCAAATCCACCGCAACCTTCTCCGTGCCGTCCTCCTCTTCCTTCTTGGACCGGAACCGAGTCGTAGGAAGTACGACCATCCCGACCAATCTCGGTACAAACCCCTCCACAAACTCCTCAACATCCCCACCATCCTCCTTCTTGCCTCGGGAAGAGAACACACTTCTCATCGTAGACAGAAGATGATGCGCATACAAAGTCGCATGCTTATACTCCCTAGCCGCATGCTCATGCTCCCTTCCACTTTCCCCACTCACCGTGCCAAACGAAGCTCCCAAAACCTCCTCCAACCTCCCCTCCAACCTCTCTACCAAAACTCCCGCCAACCCCCTCTGTTCCGCACACAAGTCCGCCAAACTCTCCAGTGCGAGCCTGTAGGCTCTACTCTGTGCGCTCTGAGGGTCGGGCGAGACGGTAGTCGAGGGAAGGGCGGAGAAGAGGATTGGGAGGGTGGAATCCTTTATGAGGTTTGAGTGGGTGGGGCAGAGGAGGAGGAGGGAATCGAGAGAGGCGTGGTAGGCTTCTTCGTCTGGTCCTGAAGGGGGAGCGGCCGACTCGTCGGAAGAAGAAGGGGAGCAAGTAGAGAGGACTTCGTTGATTGCGGAGAGGCAGAATTGAGTTTCCTGAGGGGTTAGGAAAGAGGGAAGGCGGATCAGGTGGGTCAGACCTGAGAGAGCGGCGAGACGGGTGGAGAGGATTCGCGTAGAGGAGGTTAGGAGGGTGAGAAGGTCGTCCCTGTAGGGGTTTAGTGGAGCGTCGGAACCTGAGTGGGAGAAGGAGGGAGGAGGGAAGAGGGGAGCGGCAGGAGCGGGGGTGACAGAAGTAGGTGTTGTGGCCGAGTCGGAGGAAGACGAAGTAGGTGTGGGCGGAGCGAGGGCGGCAAGGAGGGTAGAGATGTGTGTGAGGACGGCAGGTCGGAGTGACATATCATCGGGGTTCTTGTAGATGCTAAGCAGGGGTGGAAGGGCAACAGAAAGGATGTATCGTGCGAGCCGATCTGATCGCCGAGACGATAATCGTGCTAGTCAGTCACACTGCGAGTAAGCTGATAGAGCAGAACCGTCGCTGACGCACTCGAAGCCGCCATCAACGCCGTCAAAATCCTGACCGCCGGCTTGGCATTGTTCTTCTCCGGCTCCTTAAACTCGTCCAACGAGTTCTCGACCACCTGAATCGCAATTCCCTCGACCTTATCTCGCTGGTCCTTCTCATCTGAAGAGGGCATCTCGGAGTCTTCTCCTGCAGATGTAGCTAACTCGGAAGGCAGAGAGTTGGGGTACAGGGTCGAGTAGAGGGAGTGGAATGTTGTAAGGGCGAGGTCTTGCATGTCAGTGTCGCTCGCGTGGAAGACCTGTGCAGCCAGCCATGAGGATCAAATGAGCCGACGGCTCTACGACAGACGGAAGCAGAACCGAAGGCGGATGCCAAGCGCAACGCACCTCGATGGACAGCGCCTCCGAGAATCGTCCCGCCCACTCTCCGCTCGCCTCCGCACCATAGATCGGGAAGCAAGCCGCCAAAGCCAGGAGAGTTTGTCGCTGTGCAATGGGCTAGGGTGAGCTTCGCCTGCAGAACCGACAGTGGAGTCTGACAGAGGGAAAGATGAAGACACTCACCTTGGCCTTTTCTGATGCGGCTTGTAGCTTGTCGTAGAACAAGGGGAGGGCGAGACGTCCGAAGAGGGGCGTAGCGGAAAGACATGATCTGTATGACCGCCATGCTCTTTTATCAGCCGAAGATCTCGCGCTGCATGCGAAAACAGGATGAAAGGACGCGAGACCAGACGTACCGGAGTGCGATAATCAGGTCTTCTGAGGAGATGCCGTAGGGATCGTCTGGTGGAGGCGTGAAGGTGATGGGGAAGTAACAGAAGGTAATGTCGAAGAGGTCCTGCGTATGCTTGATGTTAGTCTCAGGATTGCCCTCCTCGGTTTCGCGCTGAAGGGAAGGGAAAGAAGGTATGGCATCAACGCACCTCGACACAACTCTCCACCTCAAACTCCAACAACATGACCCTAATCAACCCAAAGCTAATCATCAAATTCCTGGGATCCTTCTCCCCCTCGACCAATTCCGCATAGCCTTTCAAGAACTCGTTTCCGAGGCGTTTGAGAGCGGGTCGGGAGCGCGACATGAGGTGGTCGAGGAGGGTGTAGATGGTGTTTCGGATGGGTTGGGGGTGTTGTTTGAGGTGAATGGAGGCGAAGATGCTGGGGAAGGCGACGCGCAGGGAGAGACGGGCGCAGGTAAGGAGAGGACAAGCGACGGCACGAGATTAGCAATACAGAATCAGGGATCCTGTCACGCAGGTCACGCAGATCACGCAGGGGGAAGGCGAAGGACAGAGCGGCTCACCCTCTCGCAACCTCCATTCCTTCTCCCGTTCCGAACGCCTCACTTGCCGTCAAGGCACTCAACGCCGTTGCACTACTCGTCAGACATGCCTTCTCTGACAACTTGTCGGTGAAGAAGGTCGTGAGGGTTTTGGCTGTCGGAGGACAGGAGGATCAGCACGAAGCGTGCAGGCAACAGATAAAGGAATCTAGGGAAAGAAGGACGGACTGCTCTGGCGGTCGAGGACGCTAGCGTCTACGTTTGTTACGACTGAGCTGAGGAGTTCGACGCCTGTCGGGAGCACAAGGTCAGCCCTGGCAGGCAGCGTGAAAGTCATGCAGGAAGAAAGAGGGAGCGGTACTTGCCTTTTGCCCTGGTTGCATCGTTATCGCTGGTCAATGCCTCTCCGAGCTCCTTTACGAGGAACACGAGGCGGTAGTGTCTGTCATCGATGCCTACAAAGGGGGGAGTGGGAGGGTGAGATTGTCGACATCGGAATGTGGGAGATGGGCAGCTAACCTTTAGCGATTTGAGCGGGTAAAGGTGAGGAGGGTAGGTCGGATTCAGGAGTAGCCGAGTATGCTGCTACCAGCTGAGTCAGGGATGGCAGCTCCATGTACAGGACAGAGTGTAAGATGAGATTACTATTGCAATTGCATGCATGCATGGTTTCATTCCGTCGAGGATCATTGCAGTAATCAACCCCTTGGCTCGCGCTGCTATTCCTGATCAGCTGAGACTGAATAAGAGCGTACCCAAACCACACGCATCGCCAGACTATCAGCCGTCTTGACCTCCAGACTTGCCATTCGCTCGTCGCGACTCCCCTCTTTCCTCATCCAACTTGCAATTGACCACCTCCACCACACACCGCAACCATGTCGACCGCACTCAAACGCTTGATGACAGAGGTAGGCGCATTATCACGTCCCCACTTGACGAGCTCCCACCTCCCTTGCTGCTCCCTTTGACTTTCCCGTCGCGTCCTTTCCACCTTGATCCGACTGACCCACCGCCCTCTCCCTGCCTAACCCATTCGTGCTACAAATGACACCATACAGTACAAGCAACTCTCAGAGAGCGAAAACGATGAGAGCATGTTCACCGCCGGTACGTCCAACCCTCTCCACCCCCCACTTTCTTCCAGTTCGCGGTGCACATCCGCCTCCGTCTTTTTGCGCTGACATTGCATCGCTACACTGAACAGGTCCCGTCACCGAAGACGACTTCTTCACCTGGTCCTGCCTCATCTCGGGTCCCGGTCCGTCGCCCTTTTTTCCTGCTCCGCTTGTCTTCTTCTGGTCACGCTCAGGAGAGGCTGACATGAGATTACTTGGCGCAAAACCCACAGAGGACACTCCTTTCGAAGGTGGGGTCTTCCAGGCTGAGCTCAAGTTCCCCAGGGATTACCCCTTGAGTCCGCCCAAGGTGCGTTGACCAGTGAATCTAGCTCGGGGTTCAAGAGGGCACTCCGCTTCCGCTTCTTACCCATCTTTCGTCCTCGTATGGTACCGCAGATGCGCTTCGACCCGCCTCTCTTCCACCCCAACAGTACGTCCCTGCCCTTGCCGTTCCCTTTCCAGCTCCTGACCTTGCTCCTCCTACCCGCAGTCTACGCCAACGGCGAAGTGTGCATCTCAATCCTTCACGCCCCGGGGGACGACGCAACGGGCTACGAATCAGCCAGTGAACGGTGGAGTCCCGTTCAGTCGGTTGAAAAGATCCTGTTGAGCGTGATTAGTATGTTGGCGGAACCGAATTTGGAGAGTGGGGCTAATATCGATGCTTGCGTGCGTTTTCGCCTTTGCTCCTCCTTTTGTTCTCTTTCCTCTCCCTTAACCTAAACCTTCGTCTGAGGTCCTGTCCGGCTCTGCGGCGCCTCCTTCCTTTCTTTCTTCCCTACGTGCCCAAAACTGCTCGCCTTTCGTCTTCCCGCCTTTCTCATTCCTACCTTCTACCGGCACTGACTGGGTTGCGTTCTGTCTGTTTCATTTTGACAGAAAATGTACCGCGACCACCGTGAAGAATACGACGAATCGATTCGGGCTTTTGTGCGGCAACAACTCGACCTCTAGACCCCCCTTGCCTCCTCACGCCCTAGCTGTGGGATATGCCGAGACGAAGGTCAAGATGGGTGGGAGGGAGGAGCGGACTTGCGCTTTGTGCGGAGGAGGAGGAGCTGCAGCCGCTGGTTTTTCACTTTTTGGGGGTTAGGGCGGGTTTTCGGGCGTGTAGGGTGGTCAATGTAAATTTACGCATGGCTTTTTTCGGTCGTTTGTTTGGACGTTAAGGAGGGGGGCCTGGCGAGAATCTGAAAGGGCGGTAGGTAGGGCCCAGTATGGTACAGCTAGCATACATGAGCAAGCAGGAAGTAGCGGTGAGTCTGTGCAAGCGCACGTTGCGTGTGGGGCAGGGGTCAAGCAGAACCGACGAGGGGGAGTGTCAGTCTCGTCGACGTCGTCTTGCTCGTACGCCTCTGGGCTTGATCGTGTAGGCTTCACAAAGGTGCGTTATAGCTGCTCTACTAGTCTTGTCTTGTCTCGACGTTGGGCGAGAGAGAACGTGCGGTTCTTGGTTTCCTCGTCGAGTCGTCGAGATTTTGGCGATCCTTCACAGCTGACACCGACTCCCTGGAAGCTGCTAGCAAACCGTACACATCGAGTCGCACCCAGCAGACAGAGCGCCTTTACACTCGAACGACCCTCAGACGCTGCTTCCCTTCCTGTCGCCACTCGCACTTCTTCCTGATCGACAGCGAAACGAGCAATCTCTACCAGCTTCAACCGCTTCTTTCCGCCCAACCCATACTCAGATCGACCCAGCTCGCTCGCGCGCCGCCGTCAGCTAGCCCCGTCGACCTTTTCTTCGAGAGCCAGAGACGCCGCTCCATTTCAGAGCAGTCTCTTCCTCTCGTCCTTCAGCTCATGAACAACACCGACCTGCACGCCCTTTACGCCTCGAGGGCAATCGCAAAGGCTCGGACCTTTGTCAATCGAGGCGTCGGTGGAGGAGGAGGAGGTGGGGGAGGAGGAGGAGGAGCAGGGAGTAGCGGAAAAGGGAATGCTGGGAACGGCGGCGGGAGTGGTGGATTGAGTAAAAGTCCTGGTTTGGGTGGGTTTATGGGTGGAGGTGGAGCGGGAGGAAGTTTGGAGAAGCAGGCTTTGGCGGCAGAGGTTAATAGGCGGGATCATTTGGGAAGGACGGTGTTGCACCTTGCGGTTACCGAGATGGAGGCATGGGCGCTTGATTGGGTCGAGTTGTTGCTGGGCGTGCCGATGTTGCAGTCCAATCTCCCGGACTTGGAGAGCGGTTGGACTGCTCTACATCGAGCTTTGTATGCTGGAGTGAGTTCGGGTCTTTATCTCGCTCGTCTGCTATTTCTAGTACTGATCCTCGTTTCCACGTAGAATATCGCCGCAGCTCGCCTCCTCCTCTCCCGCGACGACGTCGACACCCGAGCCAAAGACGCCGAAGGTCTCACCCCTTTCGACGTCTACAATTCGACCGTCGACGGTACAAACCCCACCGACTCCCTCTCCACCTCCAATCCCGGTCGGCTTGAACTCATGACCTGGGGCAACAACCGAAACTACACCCTCGGGTTCGCTGGGGATAATGAGCGACAGCTGCCAGAGCGGGTTCAACTTACTCGACAGGAAGGCGGGATGGGATTGGCGGCGTACGAGCCTTTGAGGGTAAGGGATGTGAGTATGGCGAGGTTACACAGTGGAGTCGTTACGGATGAAAAGAGGAACAATATGAGGCTTTGCGGTTATGGCTCGGGTGGACGGTATGTTTCCCTCGAGCCGTTTTCTCACCTCCCGATTGCTTAATTTGGTTCGTTCCCAGTCTCGGCCCAACAACGCAAACTCAATTCACCTTCACTCCTCTCCGCGACTTCCCTCACCAGATCTCGCAAGTCGTACTCTCTCCCGACCATACCGTCGTCGTTACAACTGCTGGCGACGTTTGGACCTTCGGCCTGAACCGCTTCGCCCAGCTCGGCTACCCGCTCGACGCCCCTACGCCGGGATCGGTCAAGGGAGGACGAGAGGACGAGCCGATTCAGTCTAACCCTCGCAGAGTCGTTGGCGCCTTGAAGAAGGAGGTCGTCCTCGGCGCTGCTGCATCTCGGACTCATACTGCCGTCTTTACCGCCGATACCCTCTACACTTGGGGAACCAACAAGGGTCAGCTAGGCTACCCCGCAGCGGGCTCCCCGACGCAAGTCCTCCCTCGCAAGGTCACGACCGTTCAACAACCCGTTCGGCAACTCACGGCGACTGAGAATGCAACCGCTTGTCTCCTCGAGTCGCACGACGTCGTCGTTCTCTACAACGAGGCGTACCTAAAGATAACCTTCCCTCTCACGCCTTTCCCCGCCAAGATCGTAGCCTATCGCCCGCCTCAGGTCGCCGCCAAGCCCAATATCAGCAAGATCGCTTCCTGCGGCAACACCTTCGCAACCCTCTCTTCCCTCGGCGACGTCTTCACTTTCTCCCTCGACTCGAGCAGCACCGGCGCTAGTACCGAGGGTACGGCTTCCCCGGGCCACGCTCTCGCCCGCCTCACTCCGAAACCTCAGCGAGTCTGGACACTCAGGCGCAAGATGACCGCCGTTACGGACGTCGGCGTCGGTCTGGACGGTTCCATCATCCTCTCCACCGTCTCGGGTCACGTCTTCGTGCGCAGTAAGAAATTCGAGTCGGCCGCCCTGTCAAGCAAGATGTCGTCTTCACTCTCTAGCAGCACTGGCTCTGGAGGTGGCGGTGGTGGTGGGTACAAGTTTTCGCGCGTGCCGTATCTTCAGCGCGTTATCAAAGTCGCGGCCAACTCGACTGGCGGTTTCGCTGCCTTGCGGGCCGACGTCCCGCTCCGGTTCATCGACATTGAAGGACCTACCCTCGCCCGCGACTTCCTCAGCGTTCTTCCGCATTGGCATCGCAGCGGTCCTCTCCCGACACTTTCGGGCAAGAGGTCGTCGACTGCTGCTGATGAGGAGGAAGATGACGAAGAGGAAGATGGCAATGTGGTGATCGAGCGAGACATCGAAGTGGCGAAGAAGCTCTTCCGGGTCATGGAGAAGTGGGACCTGACGTGGGAAGTGCCCTCATTCGGGACAGACGCGGTCGTCAACGCAGGAACACTTTCTATTCCCGTACACAAAGCCGTCCTTTCCGCTCGCTCTCCACTTCTTGCCAAACACTTATCTTCTCATCGCACCCTCGACCTCGATTGCGAACCTCTCGCCGCCCTTCTCTTCCTTCACTACCTTTACTCGGACGATTATCCCGCCATTTGGGACACTCGCGTCGGACTTCCTCTTCGCGCATCGCTCCCACCGGGTACGAAACTCGACGTCGCCGCCACCAAAGCCGAGCTCCGCGTCCTCGCTCAGTCATACAACCTCCCGTCCTTGTCACAATCCCTCGAACGACAGGCCAAAACGGTACCGACCCCAACTCTTGCCAATGATTTTGGTAACCTCGTCGCCCTTGCGCTCGCCAAGACCGCTTCTCTTCCGATCAGCCTCAAACCCGATGTTGTCCTCCGACTTGAGGATCGAGAAGTCAAGGTTCACTCCCTTGTGCTGCGAGCTCGGTGTCCTTTCTTCGCCACCTTCTTTGACGATGCGGATTGGACGGCGTCTAGGAGGAAGGAGGGAGTTATAGAGTTTGGCGTTAAGCATGTGCGATGGGAGGTCATGAGGCTCCTGCTGGAGCATCTATATCACGATGTCGGGATGAGCCTGTTCTCCGCTGTCGGTGGGTCTTTTTTCCCTCTCACTCCGGGTCGGGTGTACCGATGCTGACTTGGCACCCGATTTCTTCTCAGACCACCCGACAGCAGAAGAGTACATCGACTTTACGGTTCAGGTTCTTGCTGTTGCGAATGAGTTGTTACTTGACAAGCTCAAGCAGGTGTGCTCAGCAGTCTTGCGGTCGTTCAGTAAGCTTCGCAATCTCTTCTTTTCGATTTGAGTCTTTCCGAAACTGACCAACTTTGTACCGCAGTCACGCTCAACAATGTCGTGTCGATTCTGTGCGATGCCGCCTTCTACGCCGCGACCGATCTAGCTCGGGCTTGCATGTTCTTCCTCTCCTCGTCCATGGAGACGGCACTCGAAGACGGCCTCCTCGATAGCCTTCCTTCCGATCTCCTCGTCGCCCTCACGTCGTTCGTCCAAGAGCGGCAAGGAGCAAAGATGCCCATCTCGCGGTCTGGCCTTCTCCTGCAAGACATCCTTGCCAAACACTCGGACTACCTCGCCGATCTCGACGTCGGTCGGCCAACCGGTGCTGCGAAGCGCTATCGCCCCGCCATTGTTTCCAACTCACCCAAGCCCTCTCCTTCTCATCTGTCCCCGCATCTCTCCCCCCAGCCTCACTCGATCGAACTGCCTAGGTTACCATCCAGGTCGAGTCCGTCTCTCGTCCCCGTTGACGAGGCTGAAGAGCCTTTCGCGCTCGACGAAGACTTCCTCCTCGACTCGGGGGCATCGACACCAAGAACCGGTACCGCGTTGCCAAGTGTGACCAGCCCGACACAGCAGCAACCCAATGTGGCACGACGGCGTTCATCCATCGTACCCATGTTTGGTTCCCCGTCCCAAGCCAGCTTTATGCCTCTCGGTTCTCCACCTCCTCAGCGTCTCCAGCCTTGGTCGTCACCGATCGTTGCAGAGCCGGCGAAGACCTCGCTCGACCTGCGAAGCATCATGGCGAGCGAGTCGGCAGCAGTCGAGCGGCGAGGAAGCCTGGTTCGACCGGTGGCGCCCTCCCCAACGACGCCGTCTGCGGGAACTGGACTGAGCGGTTCAGCGGCGTCTTGGCGTCCGATGACGAGCTCTCGCGCGCCGTCTCTCGCCGACATCCAGTCTCAGCAAGCAGCTTCTTCCCCTCGACGTCCTCTAGCTCCCTCTCCCGCGGCCTCGGCTCAAGCACGTCCTCCGCCCTCGCCGCTTACTCGCGCCACTCCCCCTCCGGCTTCTCCGTCAACCTCGGCTGCTGGCCCCCTATACACCCCATCCCGTCTCCCGCCCGTTTCCCGTACCTCCTCCGGCCCTCGTCCCGCTAAAGCGTCTTTCGGCGGCTCTGACCTCCCTTGGCAGAACCACGAACGCATCTCGATCCCCACCCCACCAGCCATCTCACCCACATCTTTCGATCCCTTTTCCCCTCCCACCCCCGCCGCTTCCTTCGCCGCCATACAAAACGAACAAATCGCCCGAGCAGCAGCCGTCAAGAACCATCAAGCGCCTCGAAGTTTCGCCGACCTCATGAGGGAGGAACAAGCTGCTGCGGCGAGGAAAGTTGAAGAGGAAAGGGAGGCGAAGGAGTTTGAGAAGTGGTTTGAGGAGGAGGCTAGGAGGGTTCAGAGGGAACAGTCGGCGGTCAGGGCGCAGGTCGTCGGCGGGAGTGGGGGAGGGGGAGCGGGTGTGGGTTCTGCGGGAGCGGGATCGGGGAAGGGGAAGAAGGGAGGGAAGAACACGGGTGGCGCTGCAGGAGGAGCAGGGGGAGGAGGGAAGGGCAAGGGCAAGGGCGGCAAGAAGCCAGCGCAGGCGGCGACTCCTGCGCAAGCCGATGGTAGCAGCCCTACCCCTGGCCCGTCGGTCCCGTCTACGTCGAAGCGCGGTGATGGGAATGCTGGAGGTGAAGGACGTGGTGGGGGCCGGACCCCTGCGAAGGGACGAGGGCGTGGGGCAGGAGGAGGGGGAGGTCACAAACTCACCGCCGAAGCGGCTCCATTTTCTTTCCCTTCGCCAGGCGTCAAGGCGTAGAACTCTAAGTGTGAGGATTACTTGACCGTGTAGGCTTGGTCTCGTCTCGTATAAGGTGTTGTTTGCATAGATATAGCAGATCCATTCCAATTTCGGCCTTTCCTTCATTGCGTAATTCTGAGAGAGGCTTCTCGTTCTTTTAGACGTCGCGAGCTCTGCGCTATCAAGGTCTCTTGCTTAGTTCGCATCAGCCTCAGGGGCGGTCTGCGGACTGCGTTTGGTCGAAGCGTTCTCATCTCGTGGATTTCTTCGTTTCGCTCACGTCGTTCCGCTTCAAAGCAAACTAGACTGGGTCCGCTCGCTCTGAATTCGCCGTAGAATTGGCGCTGCAATCACACCGGTGCTTCTCGTGCACTCAGAAACCGACCGCGCTCTTCATCATCCCAAGCCTTCGAAGACACCGCCGTCACGTTGTACCCCTCGTAGGCGCTGGGGAGTCTTCCAGTGCGTACACTGTCGTATTGACTACTCATACAGCTCTGCACGATTCAACCTTGTCTTACCAACGTTCGCTGCCAGCAATATCGCCTTCACCCCCACCCTCCACCGCAAATGCCACAACAAAGCCCTTACCCACTATACGGCCAGTCTCCGACCCCTCACGACCTCTACAGACAGAAGCGTGACTTCCAACGTGCTACCGTTTTGAGGTCGGTCTCGCTCACCGTCTTTTCTGCTCCCAGATCGCTGCTTCTCCCAGGCCAGAGGCTGATGCCTTCTCCTTATGCAGCCGCTATTCCATCCTGGGCTTTCTCTCTTCCGGTACATATGGGCGGGTCTACAAAGCTCGAGTCAGATCGCACTCGTCGGATGCTTCACCAATGGGTTTGTTGGGAACGCCTTCGGCAGCGACACCGGGGAAACGCATCAAGCTAAGTCGAGAGGACGGAGAGGAGGAAGGAGAACTCGTGGCAATCAAGAAGTTCAAGCCGGACAAGGAGGGTGAGGTGGTTACCTACACCGGAATCTCACAAAGTGCTTGTCGGGAAATCATGGTACGCTTCTTCCGCATCTGTGCATTCTTCGTGAGCATCGCGAGCTAGATTGACCAGTAGTCTGACTCTCGAATGCTTCGAGATACAGATCAACCGCGAGATCTCGCACGAGAACGTTACTTTCCTTCGAGAGGTCATGCTCGAGGAGAAGAGCATCTACCTGGTTTTCGAGTACGCTGAGCACGACTTCCTTGTAGGCCCTCTTTACCGCCTTCATCCCGTGAACGTAGCTCAATCTACTGTCTCTCCCCGACCAGCAAATCATCCACCACCACTCGACGACCCGGACACCTCTTCCCTTCGGCGTGCTCAAATCCCTGCTCTGGCAGCTGTTCAACGGCGTGAGCTACCTGCACGACAACTGGGTCATTCACCGCGACTTGAAACCGGCGAACATCCTCGTCAACGAGAAAGGGCAGGTCAAGATCGGTGATTTGGGCCTGGCACGGCTGTATCAAGACCCGCTACAAAGTCTGTACACGAGTGACAAGGTGCGCCGCCAGCTTCGTTATCCGACCTTCCTTCTGCTTATGCGCTCCCAAAATACGAACGCAGATTGTCGTCACTGTCTGGTACCGCTCACCGGAGCTGCTTCTCGGAGCTCGACACTACACCGCGGCCATCGATCTCTGGTCCATGGGCTGCATCTACGGAGAAATGCTAGGACTGCGGCCCATGTTCAAAGGAGAAGAAGCCAAAATGGAGCTCGGCGCGAAGAAGGGGGGCGTGCCATTTCAGCGGGATCAGCTCACGAGGGTGTTGGAAGTGTGCGGAAGTGTCGATCGTACGTTACCTCCTATTTTGAATACGAGCGCTCTAGGCTTACGGTTTGTGTTGCTTGTCTGCAGCGAAGCAATGGCCAGGCGTGGTGCAGTTTCCCGAGTTTGTCCAGCTTTCTCGCATGCCTCGGTAAGCTTCCATCTTCCGCGTATCCTGTCCCTGACGAGGCCATGCTGCAGACTGACTACCTCCTCAATTGTAGCTATCCGGATACACTGGGTCAATGGTTCAACCAGCGCCTTCCCCGTGGCGCTCAACCCACCCTCGCTTTCGACCTCATGCGGCAACTATTGGTCTACGATCCGACGAAGCGAATCACAGCACGTGCGTCACTGTGCCATGACTGGTGGGCGCAAGAACCGAAACCGCATGTCAAGTACGTCTTTCGGTCGCCCTTTTCCTTCTCCTACTCTTGAATGTCTCCACTATGCCGCGCCAAACCCTCTGGGTCTCTTCCTGTACAAGATCGTAGGCATTGGCACAGCTATGCGAGCTTATCCCGTTTCATCGTGCAGCGCCTTCACCTACTTGCCACCTTCAACGTCCTATCCGCTTCGGCGCGTCTCACACGACGACGCTGACCCGAAGATGCAGCAGAGCGCACACAACAAATACAGCAGCTACGCACAGAGTGGCGGCAGTCTCGGGCTGGTCGGTCTGCCTGGAGCAGCTGCTGCAGCCGGGGCGAGGAAGCGAGGAAGGATCGAGTGATCAGGAAACCTCGTAGTCTGTTTTTTTCGTCTCCTTGTTGCTTGTACTCATGATCGCTTTTTCACCCGCGAGGATGACGCCGTGGGATGACTGACAAGAAGGAAGGATAAGAAGGTCTTGCTCAAACGTCTTTTCATCCATGCGAATGCTTTGCTGTTTATGTACAAGTCAACCGTTATGCTAGTGTCCGCCTCGCTAACCCCATCTTACCTTGCGGCGTCCGTCCCGCCTCGCCCTGCCTCGCCTTCACCATCAAACCCAATCATCCGTTCCGACGCCGCGACGGGGGTTGTACCGGCGGTGGTTGTACTTCTTCGTGCGCTCCTTCCCCAGCTCGGGCACCGACTTGCGACGAAGCGGGGGCTTGTCCTCCGACGACGACCCTGTCTCCTCGTCCAGAGACTCGCTATCCTCCGATGATGATCCCCTCCCCTTCTTCGAGTCTGAAGAGTACAGCTCAGGCCAAAGCTCACCGGAAGGGAGGGCCTTCCTAGCCTTTCGCAGCTCTTCGCGATGCTGCCGAGTGCGTTGAGCCCAAGCCCGGTACTTCAACTCCTCCTCCGTCTTCTGTACAGGAGTCGCTTTCGGGTTATGCATTCGGCGCGCCATGAGTTTCTTCATGCGCTTGTAGTCTGCGGCCTGCCCTGCAAGATCGACTCCTACTGGCGAGAGATGCGGCCGATTCGTCTGAGCGGCAGAACGCCGGTCTGTGCGTTCCTTTTCGAGACGGGGGACGATGATTTCTTCGAAGCGCCGTCGCGCGCTGGCACTCTGTTCCGCATCAAAGTTATCCTGATCCTGTAGGGGCCCCGAGAAAGACTGTCGACGACCGGGGAGAGGACCGGGTCGGAGATCGGAAAGAGGGCCACGTCGGCGTGCGGGCAGAGGGCTGCTTTGAGGGATTTGAGACGGTCCTTTGCGAAAATGAAAGTAGGCCAAGACGAACTGTAGTTTGATGAAATGTTGGTCAGCGTCGACCACCGTGCGAGAACAGCGCTTTGCCAAGGTCAACTAACGCAGACGTCGCAGAGCAAGGCAATACCAGTATTGGTGATGAATGGGAGCTGGCCTATCAGCGAGTCGTGAGTGGTCGATGCCGAGAAGATACTCTGCAAAAGAAGCATCAGCGAGTTCAGGCAAAGTTGGAAGAGAGGACGCACGATGAGGAGATTGATGTTCTGGCCGATCAAGAATGCGAATAACCATACAGAGATAGTCATGCTTTTCTTCTGGACGATCGATTGGATCTCCGACGCCCGCGGCCATTCTATACAAACAGGCATGTGCGCGATCAGTTCAGTGCTCCGCAAAGGGCACTCGTCGCTGCAGTACTCACGGTAGAACAGGAGCCCAGTCCAGCCAAACGCCCAGCCGAGGGTGACCTTCGGGTCGCCTGGCGGTTCCGCTTTCTCTATTGCTGGGCTTGTGTCTCGACGATTATAGTCCACGAAGCCCCAGACAATAGAGCAGGCGACGACGATCAACTGCAATGCAGCAAGGCGTTGATGGCCAGTGTGAGGATTCTCGTCAGGAGAATTGGGTATATGTGACAGAAGGAGGCAGAGCGCACCACCAGGACAGCAGAGTTCAGCCTCCAACCATTCATATCGCGCCATTTACTGATTGGGCCATCTTGATGAAAGGCGAATTCCGTGTCTTCTTCGTCTTCTTGTACGTGCGCGCGATAACCCGGCAAACGCGTAGGCGGAGGGAGAAGAGGTCGGTTGACAAAGTCTGGCACTTCAGGTCGTCTAAAGTCTTTATGTAGGTCCGCCCATTCTGCTCGCTGTGTATAGACGCGCTTGGCTGCTTCGCGTTTTTCAGACGCTTCAGCAACCGCCTTGCGGTAACGCCGTCGGGTGCCAGGGATGTACCCGCGGTAATGCAGTAGCTGGATGATCATCACGATGCTAGGAGGGTGAAGCGTGAGTACAGAGCAGGGGAGAAAGAGGAGCGAACGCACTCGGTGGCGCCAAAGACGATTCCCTGGGCAAGCTGTGTAGCTAGCGCACCCGTAAACACCATTCCTGACGTCTGAAGAATGTCCCCAAGTAACCAGATCGTGAGGAAACGCAAGCGTGGACCCTCTTCAAGAAGCGAAGAAATGATCAGATTTCGCATGCCGCTGCTCGACGCGAAGGAAGCGCACCTGTAAATGGCCTGCTGTGCCAGGCCAGAAAGATCTGCGGACATGCGGACCAGAAGGAGCAGCCGACTGCATCAGAGTAACCGAGGTCAGTCTCTCCTAGTTGCAGAGCGGAACGATGAAATCGGCTCACGAGATATGTAGCCGGTCAACCGACTGGCGAGATCCAACGTCGACAACATCCTCGGCGCTGGAGGCGATAGGGAGCTGCACCGTACGAGATGGAGGAGAAGGAGCGAGCGGAACTGAACGGAGCCCAGGACATGGCCCAGGAAGCTGAAGCCGAAAAGGGGGAACCTCCGCGGACCGTCGTTTCGAGGCGTGCTCGGCCGCGAAAAGGAGTCGATGGCGCGACTTCGCATCCGCAGTCGAGGCTGTGTACGGTGAGCGAGCCTCGCAAGAAGCTTGAAGGCACGAAGAAGCCGTGCAGAGGGTGCAATCATTGAAGTTCACGAGCAGGAACGCTCTCTTACCAACTTCCCTGCCCTCGCAAAGACTTCCCCGTAAAACAAGCGCCTTATCACCCTATCTGTCCCGCGCCGCGCCTGAGCTCAGTGGTGGTCCCCGCAAGCCGGGCAGCGCGCCTGACAAGTGCGATAAACAAGGTTAATCCTCTCGAGCGGCTTCTTCAATTCCTCCATCGAGTCGTAAGGGTGGCAGGGAACGAATTTCAGGTCGAGTTGCTCGAGATAGGGGAAGGAGAGGAAAAGGTTGGCGAGTTTGGTTTGAGGGAAAAGAGATGCTTGCCACTCGGCATCCACGCGACTGACGGCAGTGTCGGCCATCCAGAGGGAACTGTTACAGGTAAGGCTGCGAAGACTGCGAGAGTGGCGGGAGAGGGCGTCGATGCGATTTACGGACAGTGCTTGGGCGTGCGGAAGATCGAGGTGCTCGACGTTGGGAAGAAGGGAGAAGAGCTCGAGAGAGAGGACAGGTCCGGTGTGCGCGAAACCATAGCTGGCATACGCGAGGGAGTAATAGGTCTCTTGAGGGACGATGGATAGGTGTTTGAGAGAGGCGCCGACGAGGTTCACAAGGTGCATGACTTGGGTGGAAGTGTAGACATCGCAGAAAACCGCGAGGGAGGTAAGGCTGCAATTTTGCGCCGGCAAGAGCTGATCGAGAGAAGAAAGAGGATCGGCTTCGAGGTCGACGACGAGAGCATTCAGAGTGAAGGGAAGAGAGGGGGCTCTGTCCGGCTCCATGCCGTGCACCGATCGCACTTCGAGCTCTTCCAGTCCTTGGAGATCGAGCTTCCCAAAGAATCTGTGCACGACGCCAATCTTCATGGCGACAGAGGACTGCCCTTCCAGACTGATATTCTTGATGGTGGGAAGAGAAGGGGAAAGCGCCGTGTGGACCTTGTTGAGCTGAATACTGTTGCCGAAGACAAGTCCAACCTCTTCCAAGCTGGGACAGGCTTTCAGCATGGCCAAGAACCAAGAAAAGGCTCTGGTCTGTCCGCGAACCTGAAAGGCCAGATTCTTGGTCGCTGGCTCGAGGTTGGAAAGGGTGTCGAGCCAAGTCGGCAGAATCGAAAGGACGCGAACCAGGCGCCCGAGCGTCCCATCGTGCTCCTGCAGGCTACGGAGGAGACCTATGGCGATGGTCCAGCCGGCCCTGACGTTGACAAGCGGATCGGCATAGAGGAATTGGCGGGCGAGGGGAAGAAGGCTGCGGCTCGTCGTGGCTAGTGAGAAGAAGGTCGCGCGCGCTATGTAGTGAGGGCAAGCAGAGTTCAGCATAGGCGGTAGAGGGACAGTAAGCAGCGTGCGTACCCGACTTCGCATCCATGCGAGCAGGAAAAGTGGCCGTCGGACTCAAGGCAGAACGCGTCTTTATGTGTGAGAAGATGAGGTGGAGAACGTCGGCGGGAAGGGTGTCAAAACGAGCACGGGTGTTCATCTGCGAAGGAGAGAGAGAGCAGAATCAGTCAGCAAGAAAAGGTTCGGGCAGATTTGGATTGACCGTTACAGTCGAGGAGAAGATGCCGTCCGTCGGCTGTTCGCACCGCAAAGACCGCCGTAGCACTACGTTCTGTCCCTTCAGCGTGATGCACACGTCTGTGCGCCGCCAGACTGAGCCTGCCCGTCTCTTCTTCGTCGCGAAGCCGAGTCCGAGTCACGCGACCTCCAACGTGGTTTCTCCAGCGCGGGCTCGCGAGGCGTTGAAGCGCACGATATCCGTTCAGCAGTAGATCACTCGCTTGGTGCACGTACCCTATTAACGCGTATCGAGTGGTCGAGCGGAGGTAGAGCGATGAAAGGAGGCCAGGAAGAAGAGCATGTGATTTCCCAATTCCCCTTGGCTGCCGGTGTGTTACCACCACAGTCATATACGTACGGGCGATCCAGGCAGTCCTGGCGTGTTCGTGCTGCTTTGGCATGGAGCGCCTTCCTCTTTCTTTTCTCTCTGCCTCTCCCCGCCTCTTTCCATTGATGGCTCTCTCGCTTTGCTGTCTGGATTGACACCCTTATGATGTTCTCTGTCACGCAATAAGCGCAACGAAAGCACGGACATATGAAGCCGTGCGCCTATGAGCAGTATACGAGTTAGCAATGAGTTCTGGCGGAAGAAAGCTGCTTGCAGATCCCGCATGCAGTCTACACTCCCCGAGCCATCTACTACGCATCTCCAGACAGCCCGCGTAACGCGAGACCGGTCTACCGTCCGCCAAACATGCCCGGTAAGGGTCTCATTCCAGCCCTCGACGGTGTCGTCGCCGGCGGTTGCGGCAAAGGAGGCCTCGAACTCGCGTCTGCGAGAGATCCCATCTCGTATGACGAATGTGCGTATGCTGACGGCGGGTTGTGGTACTCGGAGGAAGAAGGATAGGCAGGTGAACCGTGTCCATAAGGCGAAGAAATCGATGGAGGGGGAGAAGGATCGTAGGCTTGTTGTGCGTACTGAGGTGTGGCAACAGGAAGAGGTGGAACGGGCGGCGGGATCGGAGGCAGGGCGTGCTGCGCGGTAGCGTAGGATGCTGCGGATGTAGGTCGCAAAGGTGCAGCGGAATAATCACTTTGCAGGGAAGGAGGAGGTGGGGGCGAGAACACGGGAGGTGGCGCGTAAGAAGGGTGCTGTGGTGGCGGCGGCGGCGGCGGCGGCGCATAGGAGGAGAAGGGAGTTGCTATAGAGGGCGGAGGCGGCGGGGGTGAGAAGGCTGGCGGCTGAGGAGGTTGCGGCGGTTGGCCGTACATCGAGCCTTGGGAGTCGGAATGGGGCATAGTTGTATACGATGCGGCGGACGAGAGAGAGGCCGTACTCGCTGGCGGCATAGGTGATTGATTCCACTGCCCCGAACCGCTCGGCGGAATGGGAGGAAAAGGGGGCTGCGGTGGATAGGGAGTATGCGATGTTTGTGTGGGGTAGTGAGGCGCGGCGTACGGATCGTAGGCTGGGTGGTTTGACGGAGCGGGGGTTGTCGAGTGGGCGGGCTGCGGCAACGGCCGCTGCGAGGCCGATTGCGACAATGGATTGAAGCTTTGGCTTGCATAGTGCTGGTGAGCGAGTTGCTCAAACTCTCCCATTTGTGGCTGCGAAACGCTGGAAGGCATGTGTTGGGCGTATTGCTGTTGGTAAGTGCCGAACTCTCCCGCGCCAGGATAACCCGAGTAGGCTTGCTGGTGCGGCGGCGGCGCCGGAGAGTACGAGTGTGACGCATATGGATGACTCGAACGCCTCGCATGCTCATCGACACCATACGCGCCGTGAGGTGCAGGAGTGCTTGACCCTGCGGCCGAAGGATTGGGATAATGCGGGAACGACTGCGAGGCGGAAAGGCGGTGGAGGTGATAGGCCGAATTGGTAGGCGGGACGCTAGCAGGAGGTTGTGGGAGCGGCGGGCGAGAGACAGCCATGGCGGACATGGAGCGGTTCAGCGGGGCAAGGTCGGGGTCAGGATAGTCGACACCGAGATCAACAGCTGGAGGGGCAGTCTATCGGCCGAGCGGGGTCAGATGCTGTTTCAGAGGAATGGGGATCGGACGGAAGAGGCAGAAAGGTGCGCACGGAGCCCGCTCCACTGAGCCCGACTTGACTGCCTCCGTCCCAGCTTTCGTGTTCCGACTCGTCACCGCCCTCGTAGTCTTCAACCCTTGACCCAGCACCCCCATAAACCGTCCCTGCTCGAGAAGGGGAAGCGTCCGAAGCTTCTCGGCGAGTAGACTTGACCGGCCGTGGGTCCTGGTAGCGATAGGTTAGAACGCATCTTCGACGAAAGGGAAGCAGACATACATTTGTATACCAAGTGAGCTCCAAAAATAGCTCTCCAGCATAGCGGTTCTTGCGCTCGAGCTTGATCCATTCTGAAGGGGAAGTATAGGTTCAGTCGACTGTGGAAGAAGTGCAACGTGATTCGACCTACCGTCGTATTTGCCCTTCTTCAAAGTTTCTTCGAGATCTAGCTCGCCTTCGCCAATCAGCTTCGGTTCCCTCGAGTCGTCCGCAAAGCAAGCGAATTTGAGGATCCTCTTGCCGGGGGCGGAAACTGTCGCCTGCGGCGGAAGGACGGACGGCGGCGGCACCTTGTCCAGCTTGTTGCCCAGTAAGCCGCTACCTTTCGTTGACCCTGTAGGGCCTACTCCGCCCTTTGCGTCGACGACTGCCCCCTGGGCCGCGCTCTGCTCTTCACCACCCAGACCCTCTCGCAAGATCTCGAAGCGGAACTCTTCATCCCATTCGGGTTGCTGTCCTCCCCGCTCGATAGGCCGTGTGCGCTTCTTGTGTAGGCCGTAGGTGATCGTTGCGTAAGGGTTCTGCTTGCCAATCCGGACGCGGTTGGTGAGGTTCTTTGCGCGGAGAACGACGACGATCAGAGTGCCCAGAAGGCGGTCTTGGCCTGTCGGCGAAGCTGGGGGCGGAGGAGGCATGGTGTGGATGTGGACCGAGTGAATAGACGGGTTAAATCTGAAGAGGGAAAGGGTTAGCAGCAGGGTACAAAGGTCGACGAGACGGAGAAGAGCGTACCTCGACGACTAACGGGATCTTTGCGTCAGTGGCCGGTCTATGAGTGCTTCAGGATGCTCCTTCCCGTCTCGCTGTAGTCGCCTCGGTGTGCACTGGTCGAGAAAGTCGAGTCGAGGTGGTGCGTTGTCGGTCAAGGTAGAAAGGGAGCCTGGTCGAGAGGAGAGTGGACAATGGCTTCGGACGCCCAATCAAAAGCTTATCGGGGTCGGATCCTTTTCTGCGGGCGTTTCAGAGCAGTTCGAGGCGATATAGAGTGGAAAGAGGAGTTGAGGAGTTCTCTCTCAATATTTCGTCTCCCCGTTTCGGACCTCACACTCTGCTGGTGCTGTTAAGACGGCTCATAAGGCTCCGCGTCGTGTCTAATGCAAGTGGTGTACCGCTCTTCGGACGCCCCGCTGCAATATCGCTGTTTTCACAACGCCCTTCAACATCCTCCCGCTGCCGTAGCGCGCTGATCGCGGCAGTATGGCATCCGTGGCGCTGTCTGGGCGAGGTGCCGTACAGTCGCTGGCTCTGCAGATACATGGAGCCCATCTTTGGATCCAGTGAGATGACTTTGCAGTCTTGCACATTCCGCCCCCCTTTCCATTTGCCTAGGCAACCTCCTTGCTTTTCTGCTTGCCCTGGCGTTTCTGTGGTTATCAGTTGAACCCGCTCCCGAAGAGAAGGGTGCTCAGTTATAGGCCACCGAGTCGCTTTGCGGTCATCTACACACAGCAAGAAGAGGAGACTGATGGACGGAAAAGGAACGGAAAATATACGGCTTGGACGGATGGCAATGAACAACGACGACGACGACAACGACGACGACGAGCACAAGAGGAGGTGTTAAGTATATGGGTTCGAAGGCGCCTGAGGTGATGAATAAGAAACGGTCCTTGTAGCAAGAGCCGAAGAAGGACGATTCCGTCGGTCGGTCGATGTCCAAGGAGGATGAGGTAGTTCCGTCATGTAAGGTCCCCGCTCAAACGTACTGCGGCCGAGAGCAGCGCGCGTAGTCGAGCATGAGGTTGTGACCATTCGGATAGATCGTTTCGAGCGGTACCTCGAGTTCCTCGATTCGAGGTACAGTTCCAGCGAGGTAGCCGATCAGGCGTTCGTGCATTGTTTCCAGTCGGGAAGAGAGACCGCCGTACCGAAGGTCGAGGACCTCGAAGCCGAAAGGTTTGTAGAGGGCGAACCAGTTCGACCTAGTGGCAAAGAGGAGAATGGCGTCAGCCCAGATTCCTCGCTGACTTTCAGGCAGAACAAGCCGAAGAAAGGCAAGTTGACGCACCGGTGCAGCCTATGCAGTTCCTTCACCAACGATCTTAACCTGCTGATCCTGCTCTGTGAGCCTTCCCCGCCCAGAGCCTCCAGCTCCTGCCTGTCGCCGGCGGTGTAGGCCGCCACGAGGCGCTCTCGAAGGTGGCACTTCAGACTCAGCACGCTTGCGAGGAGGTAAGGCAGACGGAGACGACTATTCGCAGGATGCGAGTCGATGGAGTGAGGGGTTGAGACGGACGTCATCGTAGTGTAGGAAGGTGAGAGGGCTTGCTCTAGATACGAAGCGAGGTGCGAGTAGTGCGATTCGAGGTCGTGGCCTCGGTACTGAGGTGAGAGAAAAGAGAAGAACGGTTCTGCGAGGCGGCATATGTCGGCTCAATGAGGTTTGCGCGAGTCCGAGGAGGAGAACTCACCCTCCCAAAGAAGGTACTTGGCCAGATTAGGCGTGTAATGCGTAGCTTTATCTATCGGTTGACTTTCCGCTTGCGTGTCGCTGCAAAAGGGTCGAGAGCGTCAGATACGCAGTGCAGTACGTAACAGCAAAGGAAGAACTCACTCGAGTTTCGAAGCGTAGACATAGTCGTCGAAGTCACCCCCGACAACGCCGTCGAACTTCCGCCTGATCAGACTGGCGTCGACCTCGTCTACATCCCGAGGGGAGTAGGCCAACTCTGCTTGGTACAGCAAGCCGGGCAGGGCCGAGTAGAGGTCGTGTTCATTGCCCTCGTCGCCCCAGATTGTGGTCATCACACTGCAAGGTAAGAGCGCAGTCGCACAAGGGTCAGACTCGAGCCAAGCGATGCCGAGAGCAAGAGGAGAGAACGAGACTCACTGCTTGACCCCGGCATTCGCATCCTTGCTCGCTTTCATGCTAGCTCGGACCGTTGCGAAAGTGAAAGGCAGAGCCGTCCAGAAGCTATGATGCACAACGAGGTCAGCCTTTCGCCTCAGACTTTACGATAGGGAAACGCACGCACCGGCTCCAAGTCCACACGCCGCTCGCCATGAAGGGCGCCTTCCCTGCAAGTTGCCAATGCTGGGCGATCTTTGCCGTATAAGGGCGAGAGTCGGTGTGATAGTAGCTGCGTGCATGAAGCATTGTGAGCAAAGTTCGTGCTGGCAGAGCCAGGAACACTTTGACTGACTCCCAGAAAACCGTGCCAACCTCGTCTGGGATCGAGTTGGCCAACTCTTCCGTGACGACAGAGTTCGGGTCATAGTAGCCAGACAAGGCGTTGTTCTTCGCCGGCAGACAGAAGAGCACTGTAGGATTCGGGGTGAGGTCGCGGTCAAGACGAATGAGTAACAGGAAACGACATACTGTCGGACCAGATCATAGGTTCCAACCCGGCTTTCGTGCACATCTTGCTTACTCGTCGCAGATGTTCAACGAACTAAGATGGGTCAAGGGTAAGCTCGGGATCACTGCAGCGTAATGAGAATGTCCACGTACGACTTGCGTTCCTTCCTTGTACCCAAACAGCTGCCTGTATCTCCCCTCGCTTACGCCATGAGCCTCGTCCATACCGATATGGATGCGCTTCGAGCGAAGTGGACCAGAAATGGCGTAGATCATCTGGCAAGGGCGGCGTCAGCTTCTCTCTTCCGCTACAACATCAAGCAAGAGAAGGACGGCACCTTCTCGATGAACTGGTAAGTCTCCTCGCTGTCTGCCAGAAGAACTTCGGCAGTATCGCGCAAATGAGCGTATTTGGGCCATTGTAGCATTTGACCACTGTGAACAAGTTGGGAGGTTTCAGCAGCAGAAAGATCAAAGAGGAAAGAGGCGTGCGCACAGATGTCCGAGGGTCTGAATACATGCGATGACTTCGATCCCTCTGCAGAGGTACGGAATGAGCGGAAGCGCCGCGAAGCAACCGTAGGTGGCGCTCACAGTGAAAAGGCGTAATCATCGATCTCGCGCAACTCGCTGTCGGTGTATCCGCCTCGGAAGTAGCCGAAGAAGCTCTCGCCCGGGATCTTGTAGGTGTCTTCACAGTAGAGCTGCGCACATAAGACTGCGTTCAGTGGTGGATAGGCAGGACAAGGCACAGAGCAACCCTTGCCTGCAGCATGTTAAGCCCACTCAACGCCATGAACCGCAGTAGATACTTGACACTCTCGACTCGGAGCACGCCATTCCTAGAGCAGTCGATCATAACGCTGTACGGAATTTGTGAGTTTCTCGCCAACTTGAGAAGGTCCCGAACGTAGGCTTGGAGAGATCCGGTGAGAAGGTTGAGAAAGCGCACCCGACGGTCTCGAACAAACATTGCTCGCTGCGCCTGAGCTGCTGTCCCACTTTCCCGCTCCATTTTATCTCGCCTTGTGCCGACTGCGAGCCACTGTTCACCTCGACGGGAACTTGCTCAGCACCATCACCATCCGTGTCCATGGCACTACCGTTCGCGACGTGGTCAGCAGGAAGATTCGGTACGTCGGCAGCCGAAGTGAACGATGTTAGGCCGCGAGAAACGGCTAGGACATGTCCGAGAGCGCGGTAAGCTGGAGAAGGAAGAAACGGGTCCGCCATCAGAATGCCAACTACCAGACTGATTGACCTTGGGTGATATCACAGTGGAGAGGGACGCACCTTCGATGGGTCGACTGTACGAGACTGTGATGATGAATTCTTGCCCTTCGGGCACGGCGGTAAAGTCGTCCTGCGAGCACTCGATCTGCATAGCACCCGGCGCCAAGTCGACGCGCTTGACAAATCTATTTGGGCCAAGAATGAGTCACAACGGTGCATTTCGATAGCAGTATGAGCACTCACCGGACCACCCAGATCCAACCTCCCTCAGCGGTGAAAGGAGCCTTGTCCCCTTCGATTACTCGCACATTCTCCCTGACCGATCCTGCTGCAACCTCACTCAAGCCATACTGTAGCTCCTGTGGGATGCTTGCGCTCGGTAGAACGAGACTGATGCGAGGGGTGGTCGAGGTGGGGAGAGACCGGGCGGAGAGTGAGCGTTGAGGTATCGAAGGGCGGACTTGTAGTGGTGCCGGTAAGGTGGATGTCAATGATGCTATCGGACTTGCAGTAGAAGCCATCCTGTACGTGTGAGAACAGCGGCGATTGCTGGCGGCGACGTCAAGCGTACAGGGGCGGTGTTTGCATTACACTTGCCTTACCTTTGAGCAAATTCTACTCAAAGGTAATTGTCAATTCCCGCCTCTGCGCTGAGTTCCTCAACGCTTCAGCGTCCTTCTGCTACTCCTCTAGTATGTCGCACAGCGTAGACTTTTAATCGATTCAAAGCTCTTGACATTCAATCCGACTTCTGCTCAGATGGCCGTGTCATCTGCTCCGCGGCGCTCATCGCTCCCCTGTGCCGGAAAAAACGCCCTGGCGCCAGTGGCTCTGCCGTTGTCGTTTCTCTGCTTTCTTCGAGCTTTCCTGCTCGCTGCGTCTTCTGTGAGACACGACGCGTACCCATAGGCAGCGATGTCGATGCAAAATGGGCAACAGGTGCGCTTTTTCGTCCTCCCTTCCCTCCCGCCATGGCTTTCGAGCTGGGCTGCCATCCTGGCCTCTGTCAGCTTTGTCTCCGTGAGCGCTGCCACTGACGAACTTTGCCCGCAGTGGAACTGGCGAGCGCACCTTCCGCAACTTGGCTGGACAGCCCTCGTTGTGGTGGTGCCGTTGAGTCAGCTGGTTCCGATCTACTACTACACCCGTCAGGTGCTGTGTTGGCAGTTCATCATGTGCGTCAAAAGTATAACAGAGCAATCACTGTCCCGACTGCTGAAACCCTTTTCTCTTTCTCAGCGATGCCGTCCTCGCGGTGTTATCTTTCGGTGGCTTCAATGGCATAGTGTCAGCCTTTCAGAATGCCAGCTTCTCCGACTTCAAACTCCAGATTGGTCTCGGCACCGGGCTGCCCTACCTGGCCTGTATAGGACGTGCGTCGGTGTTTTCTTTCAGTCGATTTTTTCGATTTCTTCCAAGAACCGCACTTACCAGGCGCCTGCTGCAGTGTCTCTGTGGGTCATCTGGGATGATTCCATGCACACTGCCCCTCAGCTTCGTGGCTCTGGTGGCGGCTATAACAACATGTCAGGCGGGTCCAACAGTAATTACAACAGCCAGGGGATGATGGAGCTCGGCGCAACTAGGCATTCGAAAAGGTCGAGGCGCGGGCGCAGAGAAGCCGAAGCCTTCTTGGAAGAGGCGGAGGAGGGCTTGAGCAGGTTTGATAAAGCGGTAAGCCAGAAGAGGGCGGAGGCGGCGAAGAAATTGGTACGGCCACTGTGTCTCTTTTCCCCAACCTCTCCAGGAACTGAGATCCTGCGGGCGGTCATATCCTCTGACTGACTCACTCGAACCTTCTTTCGAACAGCGGGAGGCTGCTGCAGCGGTGTAGCGCATCGTTCGCCATCCCACCCTCAACCTGATCTTCAGATTCAAGATCCTGCTTCCCCTTCTTTATACCCATTGCGGAAGGCACAAGGTCTCTTATCCTTTCGTCGTCGGGACTACGTGGTACTACGTTGGCAGGCTAGTTAGACGAGATGTCCTGTTCCGCTGTTGCGGGTGCACAGCCTCCTGCATTTTCAGCTCATTCCGGACCCCTCTCCGGACATGCGCCGGCTTGTCCGCCCCTTGAGTTGCTTTGCTTTTTCTCGTCGCTGTCCCACTGAGCTCTTGCCTCCATTGGCACTCATGAGCGAGATGGTGAGCGGTTCCTAACACTCTTGCATCACCCCCCTCTCAGTCTCGCCTTCTGGAGCTGACCGGCATCTTCGCCCTCCGAAGAGTGACTGGGCAACCTGCGGACTCGTATGCGTCTGTCTCTTCATGAGCGGAGGATCAGGAGTTGCTATCTGTATCCTGAGAGGCTGCGGTACGCTATGCTTTGTGTACGTCCATTCTTTTCCTTTTTTTGTGCCGCTTGGGCAGGCGATCCTTGCTGACTAGCCCTGTTTCTGTTCGCATGACAGTGACTGCTGCTTACAAATGATCGCTGGGCCTGTCATGCTGGCGGGAATGGCCGCTACAGTCGCGAAATCCAATTTTGGCGACACCATGACCAGTTCGACAAATTCGGACGGTACAATCACGATTGGTAATACGCAGGCGGATGAGTTGTCGAAGAAGGTCGGTATGTGGTGGATAGCTGGAGCAGCCCTTTACTGGATGGCCGTTGGCAGTGCGTTGCGTTTTCATCTTCCTTTTTCCTCTTACTTCTCTCCTCTCCTTGATATCTGTTGCCCTGGACTGATCGCATATTTCGCTCATTTTCGCCGTGCGTAGTGGGTATCTGGATCGTCTGTCAGGTACGCGGCCACTGTAATCACCATTAGCTGCAAGAACTGATCTTTTCCCTTCTTCCGTTTCCCCACCTGCTCTCACCGCCCTTCAACCCTTGCAGGACAACCCCTCGGGTCGCGCCTCCACCATGCAGTCACTCGGCACACGTCGCACCAACCGTCGCAGGAAAAACCGTGTCCCTCGAAATGCTCTTGCTACCCACCTACCTGCGACGCCGCCTAGACTGGACACGAAGCCTACACAACTTTCCGAGAGGAGTCCAGAGTCCGAGTCTGAAGTTAGTGAGGAAGAAAAAAGATGGCTTAGTAGTGAAAGTGAAGAGGAGAGATCGGCTGTGAGGAGGCGGAACAGAGATGGGGAGGGAGAAAAAGTGCGCTACTTATCTATTTGCCTGTCTTCCTACACGGTCGGGTTTTGACAAGACTTCGTGCTCCGCAGCGGCGATCGATGGAGAGGCTCGTATGACGCGGAAATGGCTCATAACCGGGAATCGAAGAGTTGTAACCAGTTGATTGATTTTTTCACTAGGCGTATCATAGCCGCGTTGTCGACTCGTTAAGCAGCAAGCGGACTTTGGGTATCCCGAGTTGCTGAGTTGTGTAACTGGAGCGCAAGAGGCTCCAACTGCTGCGTTACATTCTATCGCGGCGCACAGCGAATCAGACATGGAGTGGGGAGTTTTGCTAGATGACGATGGTGCAAGTGAGAGGTTTGCGAGGTGTACGAGGTACAAAAACTGCTGTTCGGCGGCAGGGAGAGAGAAATGAAGGAGTGAACGACGAGTTGCGCTCTTTTCGCGGTAGGAGAGGAAGGGTAGGGGTATCTGGGTCGAGGGAGGATGGCGGCGAGGGAAGGAAGAGGCGATAAGAGTGGACAGCGAGCGAGATCGAAGGCGCGAGTGCTTAAGCAGCACGGCGAGCCATCTGTCAAAGGGCAAGAGAGGTAAGTATAACGAATCTGACGCGAAGAGACAATCTGACGCACGTCGATAACCTTCCACCCACCAGTCTCGAGGTTATCCAGCTCCTCCTCCACTCGGGTCAGCACCGCGACGTAGCCCACCTGTTCGATCTTGTTCTCATCACCGACGGTAACCTCGCCCGTCTTCAGGTCGCGGTAAGAGAGAACCTCTTGCGTTCGCCAAGAGACGACGTAAACGTGAACGTCATTCTCGAGAATTTTAGCGGACATGATCTGTGAGACGAGACCGAGTCAGCGCCGCGTGGCTGGAGCGTGCAGGAGGACGTACATCGAGGTTTCGAATGTCGAGAACGCGAGATTCAGAGATGAGGGAAGGCGAGATCGAATTCTGGAGAGTAGCGACAAGGACGTTGAAGGTCTGTAGAAACACAAGGTGAGTGAAGTTGGCCCGGTTGTGTAGGTGGGAAAGGAACATACAGCTTCGGAGCACCACTGCTTGAGAGTCGGCTGATCCGCGTTGACGTACGCATCCACCAGCTCGGGCACGATGTACTCCCTCAACTCCCTCAAGAAGCTCTCCTGCGTGAAACTCGGGTCCATCTCCTTGACCCACTTCGTCACCTTGGCGGTTTCCGTCTCATCGAACCACCGCCCGACGGTGTTGGTCACAGTGCGAGACATTACAACGAAGGGGTTGTCGGATTCTTGGTAGGAATGAGAGAAGTTGGCCATGGCATCGGCGAGAGGCTTGGGGAGGCGGGAGGAAGTGACGGCCTCCTTGTTGGCGGTTGCATGGAGTGTAACGGATTGACCAGCGCTGACGAACGAGGACGACATGAGCATGAAGCGTCTGTATCTCGCTCGAGATGAGGTGGACGTACAGCGGATCCTCCTCGACCTTGAGTTTCCGTGCGGCAAATCCGCCTTCTTCAGATTTTCCAATCTTTGCCAACCGAGCCTGCCTTCTTCTTCGCCTCGCCTCACGATCGACATAACCGCCGTGCATAGTGTCGTTTGCGGCGTTCTCCAGCAGATCAGTAATCTCGGCAGCCACCGCCTTGTAGGCTTCGGTATCGCGAACGGGGGCGGAAGCGGTGTAGGCGGCGTCGCCAACTGCCCGCGCAGATTTCGAGAGCTACAATACGACGTTGTCAGCGCGAGCGGATAGGGAGCAGACAAAGAGGAGAGCGCACTGTTCGGACGAACGCCGTTTCTTCCATCCCCTTGAGAGCGTGCCCGACGGCATCGTTGAGCCCGATACCCGCCTTGCGTAACTCCTCGGCAGCAGCTGCCAGTCGAGGGTTCTCCTTGATGCTAGCGGTAAGCTACAGGCGGAAAGGGCGGAGTTAGCCAGTGACCCGGCATCGTTCTTCCACCTTCCCGGAGAGAAAGAGAATCGTACCCGCGCCCGTTCGTACACCTCTTTCGCGCGCTTCATCGCCTCAGAATCCTGTACCTTGCTAACCTCACCACCGAGCTGCTTAACCGAGTCCTGCCATTCCCGATTCTTTCGAACTTCATCGCGCAGAACCTCGACGAAGGCAGCAAAGGGCGAACGACCCTCGATGGTAGTGTCGTCCTCTGACTTCTTTTTTTGTTCCTGCTTCGGCTCTTGCTCCTTCTTATCTTGCTGTTCTTGACGGCGGAAGGGAGTCGAAGAGAAGGGGCGGATGGAGGCGGAGGAAGTCGATGCGACGGGGCGCGCAAGCGCGGCGGGCAAGCGAACAGGTCGAGCCTGGCGAGCTGCGTGTAGCGTTTGACGAGCAGCTTGCTTCATAGTGTTGCGATGTATGATCAGAAATACGAAGGTCACGAAAGTTGATGAGAAAATAGCCGATTAAGTTTGACCCTTACGAACCAAAGATAATCCCTCACAACCGCAAACCTAATCAGACTACAGATAGTATTGGTAAGCCTTTCCTTACTACCCCACCCGCTCGGGCTGATCTGCGAATCTCTCATTCCCTTGCATGCTCTCTCGCACTGCTGTCAACTTCCTCACCAAGCCACGCACTCTACTCGTCGCTTCCACCTCCGTCCTCGCCGTTTCTTACCTCGCCGCCTCTCACTCTCCCATCTTTGCCGCCACACTGGGTAATCACTCTTCCCGTACCATGTCCAGCAACTCGAAGAAGTACGAAGTAGACCTCAAGCCCGAAGAATGGCAGGTCAAGCTCTCGCCCGAACAGTTCAGGGTGCGTCTTGCTCTCCTTCTCCCTTTTCCCTGATTCGAGGTGGTGCTGATGTCATTGTCGCTCTCTGCAGATCTTGCGTCAGCAGGGTACTGAACGAGCTGGCACGGGCGAGTACGATGCGCACTACCCGGGCAAGGTGCGTGCGATGCCTCATACTGTCTTCATGTCCCTTGCCATTCCGTTTCTTCTCGCTTAGACCGCGATTGTAGAGGAAAAACTGCTCGGCAAGTCATCATGCAGCAGTCACTGACCTCGGTTTCTGACGCAGGGTGTCTACGAGTGCGCTGGATGCGGTCAAGCGCTGTACACGGCTGACACCAAGGTCCGTTCCTTCACGACCTTCTCAATCGGCTCTTCCGTGTGTTGACTCGCTTCATCGCCTCCACAGTTCAAGTCGGGTTGCGGATGTACGTCAAATCACTTCACCTAGCGGTGCTCTCACTTCGCCCGCGCCTGGCCGGTCTCTCGAGTCACGACTGACGCTTATCCTATTTAGGGCCCGCGTTCTTCGACTCTATCCCCGGTGCGATCGACCAGCACGTCGACAACAGCTTCGGCATGCGACGCGTTGAGATTGTCTGCTCGAAGTGCGGCGGACACCAGGGTCACGTCTTCTCTGGAGAAGGTTAGCTCTTCCCCCTTTGCATCTCTTCCTCGTTCTCATCGCTGACTTGAGTGTCCTTGCGCAGCCCCCGGAGTTCGACCGACTGACGACAGGCATTGCGTCAACTCTGTGTCCATCCGCTATAACCCCAATAGCGATCTCAAGTTTGAGGGCAAGTCGAAGGCTTGAAGTTGATGGAATGAAGCGTTCGTTTCCCGCTTCTGGGGCTTTTGCGCGTTGTCTGAGCACGCTGCGGGCTGAGCATGCTATCTTCTTCCGGCTAAGCGCTTGCTGTGGACCAAAAAGAACCCGCATACTGGAACACCTACACTTTTGTCTCCGTCCGGCTGAGACTCGTGAGATCGAATACTAGTCACTCTGATACACTAAGCTAAGCCAACATCACTCCCTACCTACAGAACTAGTGTTCATAACCTATGATAAGCCCCACCCACAGTGTCCGTATAACCACACACCTCCTTCTCTCTCTTCCCTCACAAGTCACTCCACCCACTTCACACTCCCCATCCCCTCCCTACCCCTAAACCTCGCTTCGAAATGATATGCCGACCCTTCCGGTACATTCTCGTTATTGCCCGGCCCGAAGGCTGAAGGACTAGCGGACATGCGTTCTCGGACGGAGAAATGGAGGGAGGGCGAACGCGGGAGGATACGACCGCGGCCGAAGTTGGCGCTGCAATGAGTCCACGGGACCGTAAGCTCTCTCCCCTTCTGCGAAGAAAAGCGGGAGGAAATTCCCCCAAACGGGGAGGGGGAAAAGAACGCACAGAAGACTCCACCTCCTACTATTCCCTTCCGCGTCCCACGTCACCTTGGGTGTCGGACTGATCTCCAAAGCCCACCAACCGAGCGTAACAGCCCTTTGCCTAAACCTATGCCACCACTCTTTCCACCTCGCCTTGAATCCCATTTTTTCCCTCACCTCCTTTGGCCTCTTCTCGATCGCGAACGAGACGTGGTTCGCTCGAGGAGCGAGAGCGTCGGCTGTTGAGAGAGGAGAAGGCATCGAGGCGATGAAGACACAAGCGGCGACTTGCTCATTCACATCTGGAATGACGGATTTAACCGTATGAAGGTAAGTTTTCAACGCCGGATCGCCTTTGTCGCCTTTATCGAGAGCCCGCCTCGCTTCTGCCCAGAAGGGTGAGAAGAGAGGGGAGGACGCCACAGCTGCACTGTCGAGTTCGAGACCTTTTTCGAGCGCTTCTCGGAGCATCCAACGGAGAGGGAGATGCGAGAGGGAAGGAGCGATGTCGCCGTCGTAAGGGAATTCGCCGCCTCCGACATTGGAGTGTGCGCCTGAGAACCATACCTCTCGTATGTCGGTGCATGAGGTCGGGTCGAGCGGCGCGGGAGTTGAAGGAGAGGAAGAAGTGGAAGAAGTAGCGCTTTCGGGGATCCAGACCTGTTCGGCGTAGCGGGCACGGCATTCATCCTGTCATAAGGGGCTCTGTTCAGTGACAGTGCACAACGCAGAACCCTCAGAAAAGCTCACAAGAGAAAGTGCCTGCCGGAAGTTCTTGATAAAAGTGCTTCCGCCGGCGAACGGGAGCGTGCGAGGCCAGAGTGCGCCGACGGAGCTCACAGTGTCCTACACGTCATTCACGGTCAGGTAGATCTTAGGACATCTAAGTGAGAGTTGAACGCACGAAGACTCCCACGAAATGCACTCTCACTTCCCTCGAGAAGGTCCGCTTGAACCCTGCCGCGAGCGTCTCGGTCGGCGTGAGCTGCGCGCTGGTCTTCTTGAAGATTGAATAGGCGAGTGGAACTGACTCTGCCCGGTAACACGAGGCGCAGTACGTTCAGAGAAGGTATCGACAGGAACTGAACAAACCACAGGCAAGGTAGAAAGGAGAGGAAGTGAAGCGTACCTTCGTTACCAGCGGGGAGGAGGCCGACTTGCTGTAGCATTCCAGCGAGGGCGCGAGCAGTGAACTGCAAGTGACGAGGGGGAAACAGGTACATGGGTGCGCGGCAGGAAGAAGTAGGCAGCTCGGCGATCGAAGGGAGAAAGGGGGACGTACGGCACCTCTACTAAAGCCAAACAGGAAGATCTGTGTAGAGCGTCAGTATCGCTAGCGTAGACGTACGAGACCGACCAGCTCACCTGGTCGCCCGGCATGTAATCTGCGAAGGGGAGTCGCACGAAGAAAGGAAGAAAACGCATTGGCGTCAGTTAGACCTTTCCAGTACACTCGAAAACGGAAGGACGTACGATTCATCAAGAACTGATACCCCTTGTTGATGTGATCCGCCAGACTCCACGCTATAGCCGCGTCGATGACCATCCCGATATTCTGCAGCATCTTGGAGGGCATGAACGGGCTTTCGTGGGTTGAGATGGTTGTGCCGATGCCGGTCTACTTACAAAGGTACATCGTCAGCCTTTCCAAAGAACGGGAGAAGGGAAAGGACGAACCTGGTAGTACAGCAACTGCTTCGACGGATCCTCGCTCGACAAGGAAAAGAGTGTGACAATGTTAGTGAGATGTCTGCCGAACGCATTTCCAGTTCCATCCTGAAACCTCTCAGGAACGTCAGCCTGACCTTGCAAGGAATCAAGCGCGAGAGCAGCCACCGAGACTCACGAAGAAGAGGACCAACTTTCTTTTCGAGATTTCCTTACTTCCCGGTTCACAGCGGAGGTAGCTCGGTAGAGGGTTCATAGGTGGAGGCGGGAAGACCCTCTGGGGTGGACTCGTCACCAATGGTGGGGGAGAATTGGCAGGGGTTGCGGTATGAGGTGGAGGTGGGGGAGCTTGGCGGAGGGGACGCGCGGGTGTGGTGATGGGAGAGCTGGATGACATGGTATAGGTGAGCTTGCACCGCTGTGGAGCAAGGTTTGAACGTGTTGACGACCAGAAAGAAGAGAAGAACAAGGTCAGGCAGCTGATCAAACTTTCGAAACTCCGGATAAATGCCTCGATAGTCAGCTGCGTCAGATGGCTGTCTGAAGCGTATGTACGACTTGTTGAAGCAGAAGGAAGAGTTCACAAGGGTCAAAGCGGCCTGATTCGTCGTGACGAGTTTCTTCCTTTTCTCGCTTCTGCTGTATCTGCCACAGCCGGTGTGAGCAAGACGACATCGCAACATCTTCGCCTTGAAACAATACTCGTACGCTACACAAACCTTCACCTCTCAGCCTCGCAGCTACTCAACCCTCCTCGCGCCCGTTGCCTCCTCAAACTCCCCCCAATCCTCCTCCTCACCTCTAGCTCCTCCCACACTACCCTTACTCCCTCTCCTACTCCTCACGCTCCCTCCAGTAGTGAGGGAAGGTGACTCATACCCCAAGCGATCCACCTCATCCAACTCCATCTCGTCCGCACCCTTCTGAGAAGCCCCTCCAGAAGCGAGAACTGAATCCCCAGCGATGGAATTGAGGTCATCCTGTCGGTGTCGCTGCTGGAATTGACCTTTTGGTGGGTCAGAGGACGATGAGGAAGTGGGTTGGACGGGAGAACGAGAAGGTCGAACTGTAGGAAGACCGCCAAAGAGTTTTCCGAGCCAGCCTTGTCCCCGTTTACGCTCTTCGGCTTCGACGGAGATAGCTGCTGATAACGCTGATGCTGATGGTGCAGTGGCAGTCTCTGCCTCAGTAGCCGTTCGAGCGAAAGAAGGTTTGACGGCCGAGTCGAGCTCATACCGGTCATCAAAGGGGTTCTGACCCGGTGCTACCGAGCCAGTCGAGTTGGATCGACCAGGACGGGTCTTGGGTGGTTTCGGTGAAGGCTTCGAGGACAGGAGGATGACGCCGAAGATGAGAATGGCAATGGAGAGCCAGATGAGGACGAAAGCCCAGGTGGCATAGGTCTTAGTTTGGTCGAGGTAGACGAGGGAATTGATGAAACCGGAGGTGGTGTAGGTGGCGAAGAAACAGGGGACGCAGAAAGTCGAGTCGTAGCATTTGAGCGAGGCGTTGAGGCAGTCTGCAAGTCGGGGCCTCGGGATCAGTCTCGCAACGATGACCCTCAGAAGGGTGAAACCAATGACATACAGACTTGTGCGACGGCGCAGACAACGAGCAAGATGATGATGAGCCAAGTAAGCGGAGAGGCGAACTGGTTGCCCTCGCTCGCGTCAGACTTGGTGATGGCGGCGGTAACGAGCTGCGGAATTGGAGGACGTCAGACAGCGCTGCGACCTGGTCGACGAAGGACCGAGAGATTGACCGAGAAACGAGACTGCGCACCTTGACGGCACTCTTTGCCAAAACCAATGTCTGCCCGCTCAACAGTCCACCGGTAATACTCCACATCAACCCCGCCAACTTCCTAACACTCGTCTCAGGCCTACTCTGACTCCACCTTTCCACCATGCCCTTCACACTCTCCCGAACCTTCCCCTGCTTCCTGTGCCAAGAATCCCTCGCGCTCTTGACCTTGCCCACAAACCCTTCCCCAGCGTAAGGATCCGTGTTCCTCCGCCCTCCACCACCAGAAACCATGGCATCCAATCCACTCCCATCTCGATCCGCGTCACCCCTTTCATCCGTGATCCTCGAAAAACAGACGTCTCCCGTGATCCTCGCGAGCCACCAAAACACAACCGTCGCAAACTCGAGACAAACAATGTAGGCGATCCAATCCTTTCGGCCCCAAATCTGTTTGAGCAACGACAGGGAGAGGTTGTTCTCATCGAACGAGGGCGTGGTCGAGTTGTGTTGGTTTCCAAAGACGACGACGCCGACAACGCCGACAACGATGGTGATGGTTCCGACGATGTCAAGGCGGGTTATCGGGGTTCCGACGAGCCAGAAGGCGAAGAGGAAGTTGAAGACGAGGGAGGTGGAACCGAGAGGGGCAACGTATTGGGCTGGCAGGTAGTTAAGCGCGAGGGTTGAGCCGAGGACTTGCGAGGCTATGTAGAGTACCAGTCCCTGCACAGAAAAAGGCAATGAGACGGCGCGCTAGCAAGGCGGACGAACGGAAACCGGGGAAGCAGGAGTCGAGGGAGAAAAAGCGACGTACCAGTATCCAATACGGTCGCAAGAAGTCGGGTCTTCTCTGGCTGACGGGGATCTGTTCCTGGCGAGTGAAGTCGAGTTTGGTGATGTTGAGGCCGAGAGCATTGGCAAGAGAAGCGGCGAGGGTAATAAGGAGACCGATGATGAAGTCGACAGCACTGCCAAAACGAGGACAAGGTCAGTCCGACGCGCCTGACAGCTGTGCATGGCCTCGAGAATGCTGCCAGTGTCAAGACGTCGGCAAGGCCGTGCATCCGCTGCCACTCTTGCGAGGGGACTCGGCTGGCTCCTTTGGAAAGCCTCCCTGGTCGGCTTGACTCCTCTGAAGCATGAGTCAGACGTACGTATGTGACCCAGATCCATTGTATAGATCTGTCTCGTTCTGCATGCTGTCGGCTTAACCTGTACGTCGAGGTGGAAGATGATGAGGTTCAGGTTGAGGCGGTGCCGAGGTCGGTATCGCAATTGGGATCTGCGGGAGGATGGTGGCAGATGCGAATCTCCCGAGTAGTCTTGACGATATTTGTACGGTCGAGCAAAGGTGATAGCAAAGGTTGAGCGTAGTCTGGAGCGGAGGTGAAGCGGCGACGTCGACGGAGAAAGTCGTTCATCAACAAACACTGTTTTACAGGCTATAGACGTCTGCATTCGACAGTCGAGCACTCCAGCTCCATAGTCTTGAACGTCCGCACGCGTTCCATCCAGCCGCCATCGGGCCTTCCTTCTCATGACTCGCCTTCTCCTCCTCGCTGTTCAAGTCAAACGCCGACGCTCCGAATCTCCTTCACCTCAGCTTCAGCCTCCCTCGCACCTAGTCTCAAGAGCTAACCAATCCTCCATTGCCCTCCTCTCTCCTTCTCCCGATATTCCAGCAGATCTCTTTGCAAGGCTCCTCACCTCCCTTGGCGAGGCGCACGGTCTAGCGGTCAACCAGGAAAATAAAGCTGACCAGGACCGCGAGCAGAAACGCGTCAAGCGGGAAGAGACAGTCGAGGGAAAACAGGTTGAGAAAAGGGATATGGAGGTGCAGACCGACGGGGAGGAGAAGGAGGAGAGGGAGGAAAAGGAGGAGAGGAAACCACCACTACCGCCTATACCGAGATGAGGCCGGGCAAGTATGCAAGGTGGGCTGACAGAGCTGGAGAGGATTATCTTGAAGGATGTCGACGCGGCTTTGCCTTTGCTTGACAAGCTGGTCCGTCGTCTTCCCTGGTGTCTCCGCGATTGCGCCGCCAGGCTCACCGTGTCCGTATTGCAGGGTGTCCCTATGCGCACAATAAAGCAGGCAAATGGGAGGGTTGAGCTGACTGTCTGGGAGTGCGCCTTACCCATGCCATCGGAGTCAACTTGGGCTGGCGCGCTGCTCAAACCCAGAGTCAATTTCGGCGAGCGTGAGTGTCTCCGTGTCTCTGTACGCCCGGGTCCAGTCTCTCAGTGGTTTGACCCTTCAGACCCTTTAGAATACCCTCAAACGCCGCCAAAGTTAAGAACCGACGCGGGCTTTTTTCAACCGCAAGTCTCCCCGTCCGGTACCGTCGGACACGACAAGGGTGGGCCGCGCTATCACTTCAAGCTGCTCAAATAAAATTGGGGCGATAGCTTGTTGCCAGCGCTGCGTCGATGTGGCTTGGGCCAGAACCAAGGGGGAGAACATCCTGCAATCGACCTATTCCCTTCGACTTTGCGCTTGCTCATGCTGCTGGAAATCTTGCGTGAACCCCTGGCGACTGAGAATCTCGAGCAACCTACACAGCTCGAGGCGTTTCAAATGGCTGAGTCAGTCTGTTTCTCTCGTCTTGTCCCCCTCGGGCCCCTTTTCTTCCACAGGCTCTTCGCTGACTCGTCTACTTGCCTGCAGAAGGAACCCCGAAGGATGCAAGTGCGTTCCAAGCCAACTCAGGGATCACTGGAGACATTGCTGAGCCTTTTCACGTCCCTGCCCTAGACCACCTCCCGTCACCGACCGACATGGAAGACCTCATTCAAGCGCAACGGAGGGCAGAGTGGCGCGTAGCAACTGGTCCGGACCCGAGTCTGGAGGGTTGAGTATGTCATCCTCGAGGGGATATTTATTCCGGAGAAGTGAAAACCAAGAAAAAGTCGGCATGAGACGCTCGCGCGCGCGTCGCTCATGCAAGAGGATCAACTGTAGACTGTTGACCCTGCCCGAGTATGGCAAGTTTAGAATATACATATGTCGCGGACCCGACTTCTTGGCTCCTCCTCTGGCTTTCCCCTTCTCACGCGTCTCTCTTTCCTCACTCCAGTCCTTCCTTGAGACCTTTTAAAGTCCGCATCGAGCTATCACACCATGCTCGGCCTCTCTACCCTCGCTCTCGCCCTCGCCGCCAGCGCGTCCACCTCGCTCGCCCAATCCATCCCCGCTACCGCCTCAGCTGAACAACTCGCTCTAGTCGACGCTCAGTACAAGAACAGCGGTCTCAACGACGGCGGGTACGTCCACCAGCTATCTCTTCATGGTCCGTACGCGATGGGCAAGTGCTAACTCCGGACCCACTTGTTTGGCTCAACTCCTCTCTTCAATTCGTGACTGCTCAACTAGTAACGCTGGCTTTGGCACCGAACTCAAGTCTGCTGCCATCCTCTCGGTTCAGTACGGCTTTGGCATCGTCGAGTGCGTGTTTTTCCCATGCCTTCGCGTCCAAGATGCACGCTCACCCCGTCGTCCTCCCGAAATTCGCTTCTCCCTTGTTCTGACGCGTCAACGTCCCTTCTCAAAGGAACGGCCAAGCCTACTCCGTCGATCAGGTCTCGGACGCCCCCGATGTTTATGTCACCCCTGCCTCCGACACGGCCGCTTGGTTCAACTCGTCGACTGCCTACACCCTCGTCCTGGCCGATGCTTCCTCCCTCGGCGACCCTGACTCGCGCGGTACGCTACTTTGTCCCACTTGTTTCGAGCCAGGCGGATCAAACAAGACCCACAAACGAAGCGAGCGATCAAGTCGAAAAAGAGCGTACTAGCTGACTCTTCTCTGCTGATAGGAAACTACCGCCACTTCTTGGCCAACGGCCTGACCGGTGCCGCCGCCTCCGGTTCCAACCTGACCTTCGAGCCTGAGAACGGCCAGGCCATCACCAACTACGCCGCCCCCGGCCCCATCGAGGGCACTGGGTGAGTCATGCTTCCTCTCCACGCCTTTAGAACCAACGCTGACAGGCCCCTTGGCTTCCTGCAGCCCTCACCGCTACGCCTTCCTCCTCTTCACTCAGCCGGAAGACTTTTCCGCCCCGGCCAACCTCTCTTCGCCCGGCGTCTCCCCCGCGCCTTGGTACGTCTCGTCGTATGTCCAGGAAACTGGTATCCAGCTCGTTGCCGCGAGCTTCTTCACCGTTGAGCAGGGAACCGCTACTGGTGCGTTTCGCGAACTGTTTCTTCATCTTCTTCTGCTCTTCCTCCCTGCGCGCCGTGCGCAGCATCGCCGTTTGATTGCTTGCCCGCAGTAACATGACTGGTCGCTGATCATCCCGTGCTGCTACAGGCTCCGTCGCCTCCACTGAAGCCGTCAACACCGCCACCCTCACCGCTACCTCCTCGGGTTCCTCGTCTTCCTCCTCGGGATCCGCCTCCTCCGGTGCTCCGTCTGCCTCAGCCACGGGTGACAACTCCAACTCGTCCCCTAAGAACCTCGTCGCCTCTGTCGCGGCTGGAGTCGTTGGACTCGGTGCCGCGTTGATGATGGTTTAAGGGAGACAGTCGGCCGATCGCTGGCTTGCTTGCTTAGCTTGTGAAGGGGTGGGGGACGAAGGGGCCGATGACGGTAGTGGTGGGTTGTTCACAGACACTCTTTTCGTTTCCTTGGCTTAGCTTAGTCATTCATAACACGCTTTTCTGCATTTCTTTTTTCTTTCTTCGCTCGTTCTCTCCACATGCTCACCATGGGCCTTCGCAGATCGTCCTTGCTGCGGGAGTCACTGAACTGGCGTGGTCAAGTGCGGCTGGGCAAGGATACGTGAAAGCAAAGCGTAGGAAAAACGAGGAAAAGCGGATTGAGAAGGTCGAAGCGAACATGATTTGGGACGTGCTTCAGGCGGCGCAACGCTTGCGTCCGAAAGCTGATTCTGTACGAAATCTTTGGCTCGTTGTGTTTCCGCCCGCCCCTGGAAAGAAGAAAGCACCTCGTACGGAGGGAACACCACCGCAATGAACCGACACTGCTTCCTCCCCTTCTCCCCGAGCCTCAGCTGCTCAGCTGCTATACGCCAGCTATACCCGGTCAGAGTCGCCGACTTCGGACGTAGTGGGTCTGAGCGGTCGGCGAAGACTAGGATGCCCCGTCCTCTTGTCACTCCTGCTTTCAAGTCGACGGCTTGATTTACCTCGAAGAACACTGCAGAAACGTCCGGCGCTGCTGTCCTCGGTGACCCTCACCCGCGTCGCATGCTGCGTCACGTCTACTATACCTGTGCCCGGACAGAAGCGTTCGAGAAAGGACAAGTTGCACTACCCCCGGTTGCGGTCTCAATTATCCATAGTAAGCCCTGCCCATCCTCCTCAACTCCTCCGCCGCATCAAGCAAGCTCGCCTCCTTCCCTTTACTCGTCCGAGCGGGCAAAACAGCAAACACATCCATTGGCGAGGCAGCGGTCGTCGTGAGACTCGAGTAAGAAGTCCGAAAAGGCGAGGTAGGGTCGAGGGATCGTCGGTGGACAACCCATTGGCTCGTGGATAGACGGGTGAGAGACTCGAGGAGCGGTGGATCACTGCAAAGGCCCTTGTCAGTACACGGCAGAGAGAGAGAGGTAAGCTGGACACGTACGTGTGCAGCGAGCGGTATGAATCGAGCAGTGCGAGCGAGGATTCGCTTTCTTCCCCTGCAGCCGAGCCACTCTGAGAAGGTGAGAACGTCGAGACGAGGGCGCCGTGTTTGACGAAATGCCGATGCGGGTAGGACCTGTACGTGCAGAAGTCAGTGGAAAGACATTTACTCCTGCGAAGAATGACACTTACGGTTGTGGCGGAACCACCACGTCACGCATTGTTTCGACCCCCTCGAGAAGCCGTTCTGCTCTTACGTCAAGCCGCGACAGGAACTCTTCGAGCTCTGATGGCCCAGTAGTAGGGATATATGCGAGTGCAAGGGTGAGAGGCCCGCGCTGTCGTAATCAAAAGGTCAATCTAGCTCAACGGGAAAGAAGGGAAGAAAACGGCCCGCACCTCAAATCGCCGTACAGAGAACTCGGTATCCGCATGCTCGCCAGTGCCGCAGTATAGTGATAGCAAGTTCTGCTCTGCGTCATCCTTGACCTCGTCTCGGACCACTTCCCTCGATGTGTCGGCCATTCCACCTTCTTCAGGCGGCATCGCCTCAACCTCCACCGCACTCGTCTGGACCATCACAGACTGCGAAGGAGCACCAATCGCCTCGGCAAGCTCTTCGACGTCGACGGCTGGGGCCAGCTCCACAGCCGGCGTAGTCGGCTCGGAAGTCTCGCCCAAGTCCGACTGCAAGGACTGACTGCCTCCTGCGCCGCCGACCGCGTCAGCGTTCTCGGCAGGCGATGTAGTAGCGGTCATCGACGGAGGAACCGCATCGCCAATGATCGGCGGTTCTGCCAAAGCCTCCACAGTCGAAGGCGCGGTGACACCTGGCTCTGCTCGCGCCTCACCTCCTCCCGAAGAACCGGCAGCTCCGGCTCCGAGACCGAAGCTGCTCCAGCTTACTCCTCGTAATGTCCATCCAGTACCCTGCCCTTCTCCTCCTGGGCTCGAGGGCGTGCCTTTTCCTAGTCGCGCCTGCTCGTCCTGCTTCTCGTGTTCGGCAAGGGCCGATTGCTCCTGCTTCCTCAGAGCTTGGAAGCCTGACCTCAAGCTCGTGGGCGGACGAGTTCCTGCCTTCCCGGTCCCGCCAGATGAGGTGCCGAGCGGATGAATGGATGGCAGGGATGGCATGGAGGGCATGGATGGCAACGAAGGTAAGGACACAGAAGGCGGGGTGAAGAGGGAAGACATGCCACCCGTGAGAGTAGATAAGGAGGCCGACCAGCGGTTATTTGCCTCACTCGACGAGGTGGTGGGAAACGGGGAAAGGGAGCTTGCTGCGAGAGGATGCGACGGTGGAAAGGGCGTGTCTGGCAGGTCAGGGTGCACCGAGAGGGTCGTTTGCGAGGGTGCGGATGAGGCCAGAAGGCGCACGAGCGCCAGTAGGTCATCGCCGGTGAGAGGAGGCGGTTTTTCACGGTTTGCCTCCGCAGGCGTCGTGTCGGGTTCGGCTGTCGAAGGCTGAGCGGGACGACGCAAGACGGGAAGCGAAACAATAGAGGAGGAGTGCAGTAAGAAGGGAAGTATTAAGGGGTGGCTTGTAGCGAACTGGGTCAGGAGCGGCTGAAGCTGAGACGAGGTTTGCGGAGTGAGGAGGGAGCAGCGTGGAACAGCTAAAGTGAGAAAAGTCAGCGCAAGACACGATGCGACTAAAGAAGGAGGGAAGGGCAGTACCATCGAGGACCCGCTCGATTGGCCGCAGTGTCCCACCCGCGATGTCCCACTTCTCCGCCCAACTTCGCCAGAATCCATCAAGCGTTTCTGCCAGTCTCTCCCGACCTGCCCTCTTGAGCATCCCGCTCAAGCTACCATGTCGCAATCGGTACTCTCGATAACCTTGCCTGAGGGTTGCGAGGAGAACGTCGTCATCGAGGGTGCCCGGGGCAGAATCTACGGAAGTCGAGTAGGTGCTGGAAGTTGTCGCTGCTGAGGCTGCTCGAGAGTGTCGAGATGGACGGGGAAGAGCGATAGTCTACACCATAGAAGGGATTGGACGGGTCAAGAAAAGGACGCTGGAAGGTAAACTAGGGAGGAGAAGGGAGGAAGAACGTACGGCGTGAACATGAAACCCCGGTTCCGGCTCAATCCAAACCATCCTTCGTCGGCTAGAGTGTACGGCCATCTCTCCCGAGTCTCCCTGACCGCCAAAAGTCCTGTCAAGACGGGGTCCCCCACCTCCTAGTCAGCCTTCGAGCGCCTGTCAAGACCGGAAAGGTGCAGACTGACTTTGTGAACCCAGCCACGCCCATCACAGTTCCCATAAGTCGACCCTTGCGCTGTTCACTGAGCTGTTCGTCTTCCCCCGGCGCCAGTATCCAGAGTAACTTGGCGGCTTCGACAGCGGCATCCTCGAGTCGGACGTCACGCTGCGCGGGAGCTAGAAGAGGCTCATCCGAGTAGATAGCAAGGAGAGCGAGCGTCGGCCAGCTTGACAGCGTTGAAGGTTGTCGTCGACGTTGCATCGAGCGATTGTCATAAGGGGAAGGAGCGCCGACGACAAGTTCAGATCAACCATACTTCCTTCTTTCATTGCTTGTTGGCACAATACATCTACGTCAGAGGGTCTGCACAGGCACGAAAAGAAGGAAGGAAAAGCGGGAGAAACTGCCAGGCGAAACGACAAACGACGACGACGGAGGAAGGAGGAAGGCTGGGCCGAAAGAAAGAAGAATAGGATGTTAAGGTACTGCTGAGAATAGAAAAGGGAAAGTGTCTGTGCACGGGGGTAATAAGGGAGATGGAAAGGGAATGAAGGAGGATTTGGCGCTTCAAGGTTCGCCGGTTTGTGCACCTTGACCTGGACCCATGGTGTACGCAAGCGGTCGCAGTCCGCGGACGAGCAGCTCCCCCGGGTCTGTCGAGCGCTCCTGCACAGGCGTTTTAGCGCGGGCGTTCGAATCGTAGGTCGGAAGGACCTCTTGCAGTTCATCTTCACTCCCGTGGCAGAGGTGGTGGTCACCCAAACCGTGCGAGCTGTGAAGAGGTATGCCAAGGCCGTTGAGCCCGGCAGCATGGGCCGTCAGCGCCTCGAAGTCCTCTGTTCTTGACCGGCTCATTGCCGGCGGAGAGCGGACGACGAGTCGATCGAGCTCGTCGTCGGTGTAAGAGGTGGGCTGCTGGAGATGGAGGATGTCGAACGGGTCTGCCAGTGACTCAGAGACAGAATCGAACGAGCTCCGGGGCGTGGCCTCGGTGTCGCTGTGCGAGGTGTGAGGATCTAGACGAGGCGGATGCAAGGAGGAGATTGAATGCGGAAGCGAAGATGCGTGGTTTGCTCCGTTGGCGTGAACATGTGAGGAAGACTGACGCGGGGAGGAAGGACGAGGGCGGCGAAGGGACGAGGTACGGCGATGATGGGAATGCTTGCGGACGAGTCGTTCTGTTTCTCGATCCTCGACAAGCAAGTCTCGGGAGAGGACTTCGCGGTAGCAGACAAGCTTGGCGAGACTGCGCAGGACTCGTCCAGTTAGCACGATGCTTGTGTGAGCGGAGACAAGGTAGATGAGCGTACTTCATTCGAGCTTGCCGGACTCGCTTCTCAATCGGCGAGATGGCGGTCAGAATCTTCTCGCGCGTGGACGAGCGGAAGGGAGTGAGAATCGCGAGGTGCTTGGCCAATCGCAGATCCGCCTGCAAAGCGCCTCTCGCTTGGGCGATTTCGGCATCAAGCCCGTATAATTTGGTCTGCAGAAGGTTGCGTAATGTGAAGAATGAGCACATGACAGCCGCCAAGGCCGTAGAGAGATCGGGACGTACGCGAAGGAGATCGGCCCGAGCTGTAATCGAGGGAAGCCCGGCGGCGACAAGAGAAGCTTCGCTCGTTCGAGGCGAGACTGCGTCGGGTGGCGTAGCTGTCCCATTTCGTGCAAATTGGGTACGATTGTGCCCGCCAGTTGCCTCGAGCGCCGCTCGCAGGCTCCGAGGTAGCAAGTCGTCTGCGCTGACGTGTTCAAGCGTCCTGGGCTGGATGGTTTCGTCTTCCTCGGTCGGGCCGAGACTGCTCTTTGCCGAGACGGTGCTAGCTAGCGATCCCATCGTCGTCGGATTAACCGGCCGAACATGAGGAGGCTGTGGAAGGATAGGCGGGCCAGCAGTCGTGGGCTCGTGATGCCGCAGGACGGAAGGGAGGAGCGGGCTCGTCGAAACCGGAGAAGGGCGCGAGGAGTTACTCGTCGAGCCTGGTGGCGAAAGAGGCAGGAGCGGTCGCATGCGGACGTTCGCAGTCTTGAAGGCGGCAGCGAAGTTGATGGCGTGCAGCCACGAGTTGAGGTTATCGGCGTCGTATGCCTGGAAAAGGTATTGACGCCCGGCAGGTGCGACAAGGCGGAACACGTTCTGGTACTTCGAGTAGCTCTGTGAATCCGAAGGGATCCGTCACTTAAAAGCTGAGAGAGAGTGAAGAAGGAAGCGCACGGTATCATAGATGGCGGCGGAGTTGGCGAGAGATAAGACGGCATCTGGCTTGAACGGCGTGGAAATGGAGAAGACGAGGACGTGACTGTCATCTGGTTTCGATTTGGACGACGACGCAGCAGCGTCGAGCGCCTGCTGAAGGGACGCAGCAAAGTTCGGGTCCTTCTGCTCGCCGGCTCAAGCTCGTAAGCAGATGGAGAAGGTGACGGTCGAAGGACGAACGAACGTACGAAGAACAAGAGTTGGCTGCCCGTGAGCACAACCGTCCAACCCTTCCACTTCCGACTCGCCGCTTTCTTTCCCCCTTCCGCCAAATCTTCCTTCCTGCTCAACAGGCCGATCTTTGTGATCTTGAGATTGGTAGCGGTTGGCGCAGCTTTCTTCTTGGGCGTTTCAGCAATGAAGGTGCCGTTGCTGACAGTGGGAAGAAGGGGCGATCCGGCGAGAGCTGCCTCAGGTGGGCTTGAGCCATTCGACGCAGGCAGGGTTGAACCGGGTAGAGGGGGGACGGGCGACGCTGGAGTGAAGAGCGGGGACGGGTTGGGCGAGGACTTCGAAGAAGAACGGGCACGAGACACAATCTGCAGCACTGGGGCTTTGGCAAAGAGCGAGTGAAGGGTTGTCGCGTTCTGCGGCGGCCGCCAACGTCAGCAAGCCCTTGCGCAAAGGCTGAAGGCGGAATGCTCACGAAGAAAGAGGTGGTGCCGGTATACGAGAATGGGCTTTTGGACGGGATGTGGCTCTCGACGTCGACGCGGAACCGTGAAGTTTGTCCCTGCAAGCAAGATGTACTGTCAGAACAAAAGGGTACGAAGAAATCTAGCTTGAAGGACGTACTGTAGCAATCAAGCTGTACGGGTCGAATTTGCCCTTTTCCTTGCTCGCGCCGAAGAATCCGCTCGAGGTCGGTAGAGCCGGAGTAGCCAGAGGAGCAGCTGTCCCAGGGCCGGAACTAGCGCCAGGCATGGATGAGGTCGTCGAAGGCGCGAGAATGGAAGAGGAAGAGTCGTTGGTCTCTTGCGAGTCCACGAAGACGAAGGGAGCAAGGGTGATCTGGTCGTAGAGGTACTGCGAGATGGAGCTCTGTCAGCACCTACTCTCCAAGAGCAGCACGAGAGAACAAGACACACTTCGAGGATCTCCGGCGCAACCCCATCGATGCGGGTATTCTTGAGGTAGTCCGCTTTAGTCCTGAGAGGGCGAAGCGGGTCAGCGATGCACGCAGGGTAAACAGGTGGGTGTCAACGACAAGCGTACATCTTAGACTTCGCGTTCGGATTGAACTGATCAGTATTGAGCATGACCATCGAGAACGCCAGCACATAAGGAATGTCGCTGTCCTCCCCATCTTTGGCTTTCTTCGTCTCCTCGACGTGCGGCGGCGAGGCTACATCAAGAGGAGCCTTCTTGCCGGCGAAGACGCCCGGGTTACACTCGCAGTATCGTCGAGCGAAGGCTTCCATGACGCGGTCGATTTGTTGCGTTTCACTCGGAAGGGAGGCGGCGGAGAGAAAGACGCGGAGGGCGATGTCGAGGGCGAGCTGCTGAAAAGGAAACAGGCGAAGATAGACTGCGAGGGCAGCCGTATGGAACTCGTCGGAGCTAGACGAAGATACAGAGTCAATATCGGCCGAACAAGCCAGCCTAAAAGACATGCGTACCTTGCTGCCAACGCCCTCGTGATGTCGCCTTTCGGCAATGGCTCCGTACCCTCATCTTCAGCCTCCTCGTACTCACTTGCGTCGTCCTCGGCCAGTTCCTCCGTCTCCTCGTCCTCATTCCGCTCACTCAAGGGCGTCTCCTTTCTCCGTCTCACCTTCTTCGGTGGCTCCCCTTCCATCAACCGCTTCAACCAGTCCTCCGGTTTCTCCCCCTCGTCTTCCCTCGGCTGCGGGATCTTCCTCTCCTTCGGCGGCGGCGGGCGGTCGGGCAAAGCCCCGGGACCCGCCACGACGTTCGAGAGCGAACTGCCTCTCCCCCGCCCGCCCTTACCCGCACCTGGCGCGCTGAGCGACCCATCTGTTGTACCTGGTCGAGGGCTGACGCTAGGAGGTGTCAGGCCTGCCGAGGCCGAAGAAGGAGAGCCGCCGCCATGATACGAGACTCGACGGCTGGGATCCGTAAGAGCGCGCACCCTTCCGCCCACCACATCGGGCGGGGCGAGCCCGCCGTTACTACCCGTCGTCATAGCGCTGCCAGCGCTATCAGATCGGCCTCGTTCCCGGGCAGGTCTGGACGGCGATCCGGAAGGACTTCCTAGCGGCGGAGCGAGGGGACCTTCGCGTACCAGGTTCCCCCCGCCGTGGCCGAACAAGCTGCCGATACCTGCCCCGACACTCAGGCCTCTCTTCCTCCCCATTCCAGGTCGACTCACACTCGCGCTCCTCTTTTTATCCGCTCCACTTCCGCCAAATAGCGCTCCGAACTCGCTCGCCCCGCCGCCGTACTCGTTAATCGGTGTCTCTGCTGCACTGGCTGTCGTCGTCGCGGCAGAAGAGCTTCTACTCATGCCTTGACTGCCCAACGCCGCCGTCGACGAGTTCGAGCCGCTAGAATGGAAGAAGGAACCGAGCGATCCGAAGACGCTAGTCCTACCACCGCCTGAACCGCCACTCTCGCCAGAGGTACTCGGCCGTCTCGGCACGCTATCACCGGAATTTCGACTTGCACCGACCTTCTGATGCGCTTGGGCGAAGTAGCCACCGCCAGCGGGGAAGCCCATCCCGCCAACGACCATGTTGCGAGCCCCGCCGTAAGAAAAGTTGCTATGAGGGGGAGGAGAGGTCAAAGAAGTCGTCGGGGAACGGCGATCGCTAGCATCGGAGTGAGAGCGACCCTGGCGAGTACGGATGAGCGTTTTCGCGAGAGAAGGCGAGCTGCCCGAAGTCGAAGGGGCGAGAGGATTGCCCTTCTCGGCGGCCGGGGACGAGAGGGGAGAGCGGGTGTGCGGCGCGTAGGATGGTGGTCCATTCGAGGCCAATGCGGCAGAGGGCGGAGGAACGTAAGAATTGCTCCGCCGCAGGAAACGCGGGGAGGAGGAAACGGAACCGCTAGAGAGAAGGGGGTCTCCGGAGGTTGGTATGGATGACGAGGCAGTCGGGAGGAGCGTCGAGGCCGAATCGGAAGATTTGGCGTGAACAAATGGAGGAGGATTGGGCAGAGGGAGTGAAGGTGCAGACTGTAGCTCCGGGCGCGCAGTTGGAGCAGCAAGGCGAGGCGAAGGCGCTGTAGAGGACAGCGGCGACGAATGTAACGGTTTTTTAGGCGAAGCCGGAGCGGGACTGCTGTTTCCCGGCGAAGCAGACGGCGGAGTCGTCGTAATTGACAGGGAAGGGCGTGTTGACGGAGCGCGACTATTCACCCGGCTTCGAGCGGGAGAAGCCGTGGTGGACGGCGAGGGTGAGGCGTTTGCTTTTGAAAGCCTTCTCTCTGGCGAGGCGAAGGTGTTTTTTGTAGGTGATTTGGTTGGTGAGGAAGGCGCCCCGAACGCCCAGCTCATACGGTAGGGGTTGTTTGAGAGCTGAAGACTCGGAAGGGAAGGGAGAGAAGGAAGACTATCGATAGTGCCACTTGAAGAGGGTATCGAGGAGTTCTCCCTCGATTTCGACTTGGGCGACCCGGCTGGTGTGTTCACCGTCCCCAGAGCGGGAGAGCCCGTCGGCGAGTCGAACACGGGGCCGCCACTGACACTGCTAGTCCCTGCCAGACTACCCGAGTCCAACGACGTCCTCGCAGCTTCAAAGCTTGCTCCACGCTCCTTTTCCTTCTCCGCTGCCTGCAACGACGTCTTTGTATCCTTCCTCCCAAATAACCCTCCCAACGTCGCCCGCCGCGTCGTGCGCTTCTTCCCAGGCGTCTCCCGTTCTTTCCCCTTGCCCTTTTCCGCGTCCTCTGCCGACGAGCGACGTTGCGCACCAGCCGAACCCCGCCTATCCCGGTCACTCTCTCCCTGATTGGGCTGAAGCGAAGTCGATGAATCCCTAGCGGTGACAGTCGGTGCACCCACAAACAGCCAATGAGGTGCTGATGGAATGGGTTCGGGGAGTACCATTGTGCTCGGGTTCTCCCGAGGGAGCCGAGACTCACTAGTGGGGCCGGCAAGCGAGACGGACGAGGAGGCGTAAGGGTATGGGAACGGCGAGGAGGGGGTAAGAGGGGTAGAGAAGCCAGAGCCGGAGGGAGAATCGCGGGCTGAGGAGGGATCAAGCGAGAGGGACGATGCGCTCAACCTCGGCAGTGCGGGAAGAATTGGCGAAGGAGGTGGGACAGGCGACGGCGGGAGCGGCGGAGGCGATGGTACGGCTGGGGGCAAAGAGAACGCGTCGCTGCTGTTCGGGAGAACACCGAGTACTGGGCTGGTCGTGCCAAAGCTCTTTGCACGCCGCAAGAGCGTTCTGCCTTTTTTCGGCACTGAAGGCGGGGCGGGAAGAGGGGCCGGGAAAGGAGAAGGTCGGTGCGAGGCTGAAGAGTCTGGCAGGCGAGAAGACCGAGTTAGTGCAACACGCGCTTGCGGCAGAGAATGCTCGCCATCAATCACTTGGTGATTGAGAGGAGGGGTACAGAGGACAAGAAATTGATAGCCACGGACCTTCCACAGCCGCGGGGCCGCTCCCCGAAAGTGCGCCAAACGAGATGCGGCGAGTGAAGCTGCTTCTGCTGCCCTCCGTGTCCTCTGTTGGTGTCGTCTTATTGCTCCCATTGAACCCCAACCCGATGAAGCTCTTCTTTCGCTCTCTCCTTCCCCGCTCACGCTCCTTCGGCTCGCGGGTGGGCAAGTGGGGTTCCACGAAACCCACCGTACTGGACGCTCTCCGACGCGCCGTTCCGCTTCTGCTGAGCTCCGTGGCTGGTGAGAGCCCTCGGGATGTCGAGGCAGATGACGAGAGGGCGGTAGATGGGTCCGCAAGACGCTCCATCTCGTCCGCACCGGCCCTCTCGAGCTTGAACGTGCCGGAGGAAGGGAGTGCAGGACTCGGAGGGAGAGACCCTATCAGTCCGAGTCCAGCTTGTACGAGTGCTGCGGTGGCCGAAGGTGAGGAAGATGGGGATGCGGTTGCAGAGGAGGGGAAGCGAGTTACAGTCGGGGAGGGGGAAGGAGAGCGTGAGCGTGTATGAGTTGGTGGTGGTAGTGCTATAGGAAGTGGTCTGAGTGAGCTGGCGGAGGAGGATGCTCTCAATGCCTTGTAGAGAGTTGAAGGAGGTGGTGGTGAGGCTGGCGTGGTGAGCAGAGAAGGTTGAGGTGGAGGCGAGTCGGGTGACATGCTATCGGACTCTTGTGTCCATTCCTCCACTGAAGCTGAAAGCGATGAGAAAAGCGAGAATGAGGAAACAGAGTGAGGAGGAGGCACGACGTCGGTCATGGGTAGCATCCACCAAAGCCCGAGATGCTGGTACCGAATGCGCTTGTCAAGTGCAGAGAGTGCTCCACTGGTGCTCGCACACCGCACGAGAGAAGACAAGCAGAAAAAACAAGCCGCCGTCCCTTTTCGCAGCCTGGTTTCTCGTGACCGCTGGTCGCGACCAGCCAACGCAGAATTCCCCAGTCGGGGACAAGGATGTAAAGACCTGTGCTCAGAGGAGCCGCCTGCCCACGCCCCTTACGGAGAGCAAGCCACGGCGAAGTGGTCACATGGCAGACTCACTCGTTCTCTCGTCTTGCGTTCGCGTCTCCTCTCGTCGAGGCATGGATGAGGAACTGCGGAACGCTCCGACGCCATATTGTTGCCGTCCTCGAGGTGGAGCTGGAGGAAATGGGCCGAGCATGTAGAAAAGGATAAGTAGTTCCTGTTCAACCACGTCAACCGCCAACTACGCCGCCTCTTCCACCCCAAACGGTCCCATCCCAGCCTCGAGACTTGCCAGACTAGCCTGTGCTACATCAGCCAAGTAAGCTTTGAGGCTGAGAGCACCCGCAGCTTCTCCTGCTTCGGGGATGAATTCGAGGTAGAGCTGGTACCGTTCATCGGCGACGAGGTTGGCGAGAGCAAGGCAACGGGAGAGATTGCTGCAGAGAACGTCGGGCAGGGAGATATCAGCCACAACTCCTGTGTACAGACGTCGTGTCGTGAATATGGAGGAGGAAAAGACGGAACGCACGATGAGACGACCGTCCTTGTCTCATACAACGCCTGGTGCAACCTGAACACGATGTCTGGCACAACAAGCCTCCGAATTTTTGAAAGCTCCGCGTGCCGTCGGGTAGCTGCGGCGAGAGAACAGCAGACTGCCTCAGCATAGAAAAAGGCGACCCAAAGGAAAGAGGGCGAACTCACCCGCTGCATCCACCGTTCCATCCAACCCATCCAATTTGAGCCACTCCCCCTCCAGCAACTCGACAGCAGCTCCATAGAACTCATCCACCAACGCCGAAACCCCATCTCGATACTGCGCCTGATCCAGTTTAGAAGCGTTCTTGCCCGGTCGCCTTGCCCAGACTTCGGTCCATTTCGCTTGCTTATCGAGCGTCGCAAAGAGGGAGACATAGTCGAGGTGTTCGCGGATGTCGAGCTGGACCGAAAGGCTGGGTTCGGAGGAGGAGCCGGCGGGGTTGGAGGAAGCGAGGGAGGAAAGGAGATTGGAAGGGAGGCGTTGCAGGAGGAGACGGGCGGCAGATGGTGAGTCGGAAGCTGTAGGACACGAGAAGCAGATATTGCAGTGGGTAAATCCTGCTCTGAAGCTTCATGGGAGAAAACGAGACGAACAAAGGAACCACCGAGCCAGCGCATTCGCCCACCGAAGCCCTTCCTCGAACGTCTCCTTTTCCATCAACAGCCACTCCACGCCCCAAATCAGCCTTTGCTGCTCGTCGCTCGTCCTAGCATACACTTCCAGCCCCGAACCTCGCCCGGAAAGAGCTGACGGCGGAAGGGAAGCGAGCGTGTCGGAGAGAATGAGCTCGACAGTGCGAAGGGCGATGGCGGAGAGTGAGAGACCGTGGTCGCGAGCGGAGAGAAGGGCAAGGCGGCGGGTTTGGAGATCGTGCTGAGGACCGAAAGTGGCTGCAGTGTTGATTGACGAAGTCAGCTCTGGATTGGTGGAAGACACCCAGCCTAGCGTTCGTGCCTGGAAGCACGTCGACGTAAGGCAGAGGTGCAAACGCCGAATGCAAAGCTTACAAAGAAGATGTGCCGCATAGCTTTCCACCGCACTCTGCGTCTCGAGCGTGCTGGCATAGAAAGCCACCAGACTCTCGTCTTGATCATTCGCTTCGAGAACCTTAACGTAAGCCTCGAGGATGCGGTTCGCGGCGTAAGCAGGCAGGGGCTGCTTGAGAAGGCGAAGAGAGAGAATGAGGTGGGCGAAAAAGCGGAGAAGGTGGGCGAGGGTTCTGCGCATAGGGAGCATCAGGTGAGGTAAGAATAAAGGTGACTGGGCGAAGAGCTACGCACTCTGGCTCAGTCTCCGGCGCTGCCGCCTCAAGCCGTTCCACAAAGGTCTCGATCAGCTCGCCGATCTTGCCAACAATAAGGTAAGCCTGACTGAGATGGAACGGGTTCTTCGCCGCCATCGCCAAATCCGGCTTATCGCTGCGAATCAACCGCTCAAAGACCGCCTCGAGCTCCTGCCTGACCGGCTTGGTAACGGCCCTTCCGAGAAGCTCGTCCTCCGGGTCGAGGGCAGCTTTCGGATCGACAGGGGCGACCGTCCCTCGTTGCCAGAACCGTCCGGAAGGCGAAGTGGCGAGGCCAGCTTCGAGGTGCGACTCGAAGAGGGAGTTGAGGTGCGCCCAGACAACATCTTCCCAAGTTGAGCAGACCGGGAGAACGGAGGAAACGTCTCCGGAAAGAGCGCCATAGAGGGCACGCTCGTACGGATCAAGGGGGAGCTGCGATGACGCGAGATGAGTCGGCTGAACGGTAGCGGGGCGAGAGGGAAACAGGCACGCACACTCTCCGCAATCTTTCGACACATTCGCTTCCACAGCCGCCTGTTCTGGTTTCCCCGCGCACTCTTTCGCTCCACCTCCATAGCTTCCACCTCTTCATCGTACCCCGTATCCCCGGGCGCGAGCGCCGGATCCCACCAGAGTTTCCCTCCTGACAAGGATGCAGCGCGCCATGACTGATCCGATTGTCGGCACATATCGATTGCGAGGTCGAGTTGTCCGGCTCTGACGTATTCGTACAGAGAGCGGAGGAGGGCGCGCTCGTAAGCCTGTTCATCCGAGGGAGGGGTGTGAGTCCGAGTTCGGGGAAGGAATGGAAGAAGAGTCAGGGCTTACCGCATCATCCCCTTCCAATCTCGCACCTTCCTCCGATCCACCTGCTCGCAGCAAGGCGTCCGGGTCCAGCTCTTCGACCAACCCCTTTGGCGCCTTTGCTCCCGTCCGCTTTAGTTGCTTTAGCTTGTTCTTGGTATAGGGGAGGTAGCCGCGGCGAATCTCGGCGGGGTTGAGGGAGGAAGGGATAGAGTGAAGCCAGTCGCGAATAGCCTGGACGGAGTACGTGCAGTGAGCATGAATTCAGCGGAGCAGGGAGGAAGAGACCTGAAACGCACCGAGAGCTCGACAAGGTCATTGTTGCCCTCGATCAGGCGTTGCACCACAGTCAAAGGTGGAGTATAAGGGTTTTTGGAGGAGGAAGGTACAGAGGGAGTGTCGTTCAGGCGCTCGCTGCAACAGAAAACCAGATTGTAGAAATGCGAAGCGGGGGAAAGAAAAGCAACGTACGCGTAGAGTGCCTGTACTAGAGCCCAGGTGTTCCGCTCGAGAGTCCAGATTTCGGCTTCGTTGACGTCGATGTCAGCGGAGAGAGCTTGCAGCCTGGTAAGAGGAAATGGTGAGCAGATCGAGGCCGACGAGGAGTTGTCGGCAATGGCGTATAAGGGATCGGGAGAGCGTCGCTGTGGATCTCGAGAAGCAGGATAGACGTACTGCTCGTCGCACAATGCTCCCCACCTGGCCAACAAACCATTCTCCTCATCGAGCAAGTCGACCTCTCCTGCCTGTGCCCGTCGAAGGTGATCGCTGAATGCAGCGTAAATGCCGGCCATCTCCGTCAAGCGTGGCTCTGAACGTTTGAAGAAGTCCTTGATTGGCGATGGAGGCGCGTAGCGGTATTTGGTTGAGGGAGAAGGTCACCGCCAACTTCGCTTCCTTCGCTATTCTCGCCCGTTCCCAAGCACTCCCTATGCACCTTAAGCGGCTTAGTTTAGCGCTGGGCAGGCGGGACGCACCGCGGCAAGCTGTCCCGCCCCCGATTCGAGGATTTCGTCTCATCGTCTCCGCTTGGCCGCGACCGCGCTGGACGGGAGACGTGGGCGTATATATATGTTCCACAAACACCAGACTGTTGCAAGGATCTTTGCGCGACCGAGCCAGACAGACATTGCCGTGTAGCTCTCGCTCTGCATCTTTCCTTCCTTCCCTACCTTCCGTATCTTCCGTTGTTTCCGTCTGCTCCTCGACCCCAGCGCTCGCTACTGCTCTCCGCACAGACCGCTGAGCATGAAGTACAAAGTGGTAGTAACAGCAACAATTGCATACCGCTCTAGTTTTGTGTGTATGCGAAGCCATAAAAAAACCAAGGAGTGTCGTGTTATTGCTCAAGACCTGCACGTCCGAGTCCGGTTCATCAGCACCTCCTCTTCACGGAACACAAGGAGAGGAACGGAGAAAGAAAGCGGACTCACCCCGGCACGCAATGCTCCGCATCAACCGCAGAATTGCCCCACCAAGTCATGAACGACGACAAGCCGAAAATGTAGACCACCAGGGCGTTGACGCTTGTTCCTGCGTCCAGAGCTGAGGAGAGGACGTAGCAGAACTGGTTACAGCCATACAAGATTGGTTAGTGTTAGTGCGGAAGAGGGAGGCAGTAAAGGAGAAAACGAACCTTTTCGAACCACGCGGGCTTGTACCGAAGTGCGTAGAATTGGGAGAGGAAGCTGACGATGAACCCGGGGATGAGGATGTTCATCGGCTGCTGGGGTGGAGAGATGGCCTGCCGTGCGAACGTAACTAGGTCAGGACTGAGAAGGCCGCGTGGAGAGGTTGAAAGAAAGGATGGGGACGAACACCGTGTAGGACGAGCGGGACATTTATGCTCTTCCAGAACTTCTTGCCGGTGCGTCTGTACAAGTACCAGGGAATGATGGGGAGAAAGATTCCGATGAGGAAGCCCTGAAAAGCAAAGCCATGTTAGCAGGCAAGTAAGCCTTGTTTCAGGAGGAGACAGTGCTTACCCAGTACAGCACATGATACTGCTCACCAAAGAACCGACTCGGCGAAATCAACCCAAAGATAACGGAAGCAACAAAGAAAATCTCCGGTTTTCGGCCTGACCACTGCTGGGTCGGATCATTGACCGTACCATCGAGGAAGGGACGCTTCGAGGCGATGACACCGTTGATGAGGAGGTAGTTGACGATGGACCCGAGGGCGGTTCCGTAGGTTTGGCAGATGAAGAGGTGGCGAGGTGGGATCTTCATGTACCTACAAACGACGACTGAGTACGCTGGAAGGAACGCGGACGTAAGGTGGGTCGACGTACAGACCGAGCTTCTGGTCAGAGGAGAGGTCGAGAGATTGCAGCATGCACATATAGCCGTAAACCTTGAAAATGATGTTCGCGAGGGGCTTGCCCGGCCAGATGTACCCTGCGATCAACTCGGTGATTACGTTTAGGCCAAGTATGGTGTTTGTGAGGGCGGCTATGATCTGCAGTAACAAGGAAGGCTGTCAATACACGGCCGGGCGGACGGAACTGATGGAAAAGGTGGAGCCGACTCACGCCGATCGGAACCAGGAAGACAACGGCGATCATGATGGCAAGAAAAAGCCCCCAGACTGGAAGTTGTAGGATGGGGTACAGGCTGAGAAGGAAGACGGCGCCGACAAAGTTGGCGGTGAAGAGTATGAGGTACCATTTTCGTGGCACGGAAGGGTAGGATCGCTCGAGCACTGTCGGATAAACCGGAAGTCAGCCTGGTGGAGGGAGGAGGAGTGCGGTGTCTGGGCGCGCCGCTTATAGCGCGCAAACACCAGGACGTGGGAGAGGAGGGTAGGAAAGGAAAAGCTCACTAGCAACATGAATATCTGATGTATCATCCGTCTTCCGCAGCGCATCTCGAATATCGCCCGCATGCCAGATGAGGACAGTCGTAAGAGCAGCAGTCAAAACGGCGAACGAGACCCCATAGGTCAAACTGAAGTAGGGGGTAAGCCTCAAGGGACCGACTTCGGCGTAACGAGTCTCGTTGAGGGAGAGGTCGGGGTTGAGGAGGTCGAGCACGTCGAGGCGCTGCAGATCGGAAGACCAGGTGTAAGCATGCTATTCGAACAAGGACGAGAAGGGAGGGGTCGCGCACTCCGAAAGTTGAGTTGTAAAGGTGAGCAGCCAGCGGCGAGTCGTAGCTCTGCGCTTGCCAGAAATTCGCAAAGTAGAGAGCCGGCGTGACGATCCACAGGTTGAACGCCATGCCGGCAAAGTAGGAAGCTTGCGCGAAGAAAGGGGTGTAGAGCGCTGAGATGGGCGGATCAGTGGAAGAAAGACGAGGTGAAATGGGTAGCCGGGACGACGGCAACAACGCTTACGCACCTCCTGTACCGCCGATGACGGACCAGTCGAGACTTCCGCACAAGAAGCCAAAGCCGTCGTATCCACTGCCAAGAATGCGCATGACCCAGTTCTGGTTGTTTATGATGCACAGGACTGCATGAAAGAACAGGGGAGGAAAGTCAGTCTTGCGCGCGCGCCTTTACCCGTCACGGCGAAGGAGAGTTAGGACATACCTGCGATACTAGTGAGCGTAGGAAAGATGACAGCCGGCAAAAATTGCCAACTGAAGATCCCAAGAAAAGACCAGGAAAAGAAGCGCATCCGGTCCTTTGTTTTCTTCTGTTCTCGTACATCGCCCCCGTGTAGCGTCTCGTATAGAGCGACAGTGACGAGCTGGGATGGCCAGACTGTGGAGTAGCTGGGTGAGCGGAAGCGAGAGCCACAGGCAGACGGGGTAGAAGAGCGTACTCATGACGGTTGGTCGGACGCTGTGGAGACGACGTCGATGAGCGGGAATTGTACGGGGAGACTACACCGCGAGCGAGGATGATTGACGCACAGCAAGCGGTACGTCAAGCCCGACAGCCCAAACCCGATTAGTTGCGTCGAAAGAAGGAGCAACAAGCCCCCGAGTGCACCCAGATCTGACTTGTAGTACAGCGACTGGACGGCGACGATCTCGCCTGCGTAGGCTGCAGAGGCTCCCGAGCCGGCGAGAATGCCGATCTGCAAGGAGGAAGCGAAGTCAGAATCGTCAGCGCCGTTTGCCATATGGGGTTCCTCACGCGACGCAGATGGCAGGCGTATGGAAGCGCGGGCAGCGACAGTCGACAAAGGACGACGAAGAGGGAGTGTGCTAACCAGAAGGTGTTCCTTCTTGTTGAACGGTCCTGGGTTGAGGCTATCGGGCAGGATTCTGTCCAACCATTTCCCCAGGGGGAACGAGATTAGGATGATGAAGAACGAAGAGAACGATGGAGCATTGGACTTGAAGAAGAAGAGCTGTGATACGGCGGCTGAGAAGGAGCAAGAGTCGGTATTGAGAAGGGAAAATGAGAAGGTCAATATGGGGAAAGGGATGTAGTGGTCCATGGACGGTCGAGTTAAGGACAGGAAGACGTACCGCCAAAGACACACAGCACGGTACCCAGGAGCCACACGCGAAAGGTTAGGGTAGGCAAGGAAGTGTCGTCGCTTTCGGGGACAACCTTCGTACAGTCGAAAAAGAAAAGAAAAAACGATGTCAGCTCGACATTGTCTCTCGAGAAAGACCATGCAGCGTACCTTTCCTACAATGTTGGCTGCAGAGTCTACATCCTCGTCTGGGTCCTTCCAAGCGAACCTCTCCTCCAAGTCGGTGTCAACGTCCGTGTCAAGCTCCTTCCTGCGGCCCTCGTCCGCACTGCTGTCGTCCTCCTGCCATAGTCTGTACGTCTCCTCTTGATCCTCATCATCAGAGTAGCCTGGGTCGCCTGGACGCTTGCGATGTCGAGGAGAAGGAGTTCGTCGTTGGGTGTCGAGGTGGGGCTCGAGGGTGCGTAAAGGGATGGAAGGACCAGCAGTGGGATCGTCGGGAGCTGGGTTCTGTAGTATAGGAGAGTAGGACATGCCCCAAACTCGGATCTAGCTCAGTATACGTTGACTGATTCCCGTTCAACGAGATTCACAACAAGTCGCGAAGATATCGCTCTCTCCACCGCCTCTTATGTAGAGACGCTTAGTGCCCAGTACAGGCCACTTTCGTGCATACTTTGCTCTATAGCCAGCGCGTACAAGAGATCACGTCGCCTGTCCCCTCAGCTATCGTGTGCTCCGCCCTCTCAGGCTCTGGTAGTCATCAAGCACATCAGCACCTGCTATCGCGTCCAATGTAGGGGTCCGCATATAGCCTAGTGCAACGCTGAGACGTGGGACGCCAAGGGTCGAGTCGAAACGGCTCGGGATTGCGAAAACGAAAAAGAAAAAAGACAAGAGTACCTACGTAACTACACAGAACAAAAAAACCACGCACGATCGCCTCCATACTTACTACTCTCCCTTACTCTCAACCCTCTCCACCTCAAACAACACAAACTCGAGATACTCAGCCTCCATCACGCTCGCATACTCCCCAAGTGCAGATGGATCATCTGACGACTGGGCCGCTTTCTTCTTCTTCTTCGAGGATTCGGCGTTTTGACGTTCGGAAGAAGGGGAGAGGAAGGAAGAGAGGACGGGGAGAAGTTTGGGGAGTTGTTTTGGGTCGGGCTGTGCGTGCCAGAACAGCATTCCTCCAATCGTCAGTCGCCTTCCTCGCAAACGGAGAGACCAGAGCGAGAGAGAGAGGACACATGGAGAGAGCGTGACGCACCTGAATCACGGCTCCAAAGTAGACGGCCGGGAGACCATACCTCAGTACGCTTTCGACGTAGGCTCTCACGACTTTGAGGTGAATTGAAAGTTGGAACAACTCGGAAAAGTTGATCCGAGAGAGGCGAAGGAGGTCGGCCTACGGTTGAGCGGCGGAAGAGGCACGAGGAGGACACAGGTGGGCATGGTTCCTTCGCAAAAAAAAAATGGAAGGAAGGAAGAAGCAACGCACCCACATCTCCTTCTCCTCTACGACCAGATCCTCCAACTCTCTCTTCTGCTTCTGGATAGCCTGCTCATCGTACGTGAAGTCGCGAACAATAAACCTAGCAACCATTTCTCAATCAGTGAAACAGTCTCTCCGGCGCCGCTTTAACCGGGAACTGGATGGGGAAAGAACGCACTTCTTCTCCCGCGCTTTTTGTGAGAATTCGTCCTTGACTCGTCGGAACAGAGTGACGGAGAAGAGGCCGAATTCGTCATCTTCGGCGAGTTTGCTGCAACAATCCAAGCGAATGAGGTTCGGGGAAAACCAGAAGGTCGAAGTGGTATGAACACGAGGAGGCAGGGGAGGCGGTATGTCAGGAGAAGGCCATGGTGAGCACATGCAGCATTGGTAGACGAGAAACGAGCGCGAGCGTACGTCGAAGATCGCGGCACCACCATCTGAGTCAGCCGCTCGTAGCTTGCGTCCCACTCCTTAACAAGGTTTCTGCAAGACATCAAGGCGGCATAATTAGTCTGGTACATCGGGGAGGAAGGAGACCGGGACAACACACTTCGGTACAGCTACAAGGATTGTTTCGAGGTATTCAGACTGGTTCGTGCCGGAAAAGTCGGACGCAGAGACGACGTCGGCCAGAGATCGCATGGACAGGTTGCCCCTGCGTGAACCGTTTCGGTAAGCTGGATCGGGTGCGTGGGCAGGCCCCGGCCGTCTCGAAGAGTCGGCCAAAAGAGCCAAGAACGGAACGCCCAACTCACGTCTTCTTCCTCAGCGCCTGTGTGACCTGACCCTTGACGACGCCATACTGCTGCCCCTTGTTCCTCTGAGAGTTCTCGATACTCGCCACCTCCTTCATGATAGCCTCGACCACATCGCTCAGACTCCTACTTTCGGTGCGGAACTTTGCCTTGTTCCAAGTCCACCTCTCCTCGTCGCCTCCACCTTCCGGTAGGAGGTACTGAAGGTAAGGTCGTCCGTCATCGAGGACGAGGTGATTGGTCAAAGGAGAAGTGCGGTCGGCGGAAGCGGCAGACGAAGAGGCGACGGTTGCGCCAGGGGCGGAGGTGGACGAGGTGAGGGATCGGATCGTGTCTACGGTTTTCTGGAGGGCTTGGCTGATGGTGGGGTCGTGCTTTGCGAGGGCGTCGGAGAGGGTTAGGAGGGAGGAGAGGGTTCCAGTCTGCGGAGGACGGGAAAGAAAAGGTCAAGGTGGGGGAGATGAGGAGAGGCAAGGTCAGTGTCGAAGATCGACGCAGCTCGGGAGTCATATGCTGTCGAGCTCATGTGCCCAAGTCTGTGCAATCCACCGTGTCCCGTCCCATGGTCGTATGGGATGTTTCGAGTGCATCATCCCCCTGTCTGCACGTTTCCCCCTCATGCCTCAGTCAACTGAACAAGGAACAGAGACTAACCTTGAAATCGGGGAACTCTACCAGTGCAGCCTGAGCGAGTTTACCGTTGCCCAATGCTTGATTAAGGTCATCGAGTTGATCTTGAGGTGCGTCGGTGGAAGCGGGGGCAGTCACCAACCACAACGAGTTGGAAGAGGGCATCGTAGACCGTGTGGTGACTCAGTGAGTGTCTATATAGTGTTTATAGGTGTTCAAGTGTGAATCGAGGTTAGTTTGTAGAGTTGAAAGTGGAGCCGCTCCTCTTGTTCCTTTACTTGCTCTCCCTTGCTCTCAGACGCACCAGAGATGGCTCAGCGGGACAAAGAAAAGCACCAAGAACTGTCACAAGAGACCCTCCAGCTCACCCACTCTCAATCCACCTCGAAACTGCTCACTCGCCTCACTCAACACTCTCTCGCTAATCTCGCCTTGCAGTGGCTCAACGAGACTCCCAGGTCTGCCAACCCGGACGAAAGCGATGAGGAAGGAAGTTTCGACTTCGGGCGAGAACGACTGAGCAGCAGAAGGGCTATCTACGAGCGACTGCGAGACGATGAGGTCAAAGGGGCAAAGTCAAGGGTACTCAAAGCTATACAGGAGGACTGGGTACGTCTGACTCATCCCGCTTTCACTCTTTCAGCTGATCCGCTGTGCCCACGTAGAGTGACGGTCTCACCTACCGACAAGTCGCCCAACTCGATCTTCAACGTCGGCTTTTTCTCTTCCACCCCAGCCTCCATTCTTCCAACTCACGAGTATTCCCCTGTTACAGACTTCCAAGACAAAGGTCTCGGACGAAGCTGGACGGCGTATCAAGCAACTTTTGGTGCGTGAGCTGCCTGCTTTTCCTCCCCATTCTTCTCCTGACTGGCTCTCTCCCGCGCAGCGTCTCCTGCAAGCGCTCGCATCGCCTCTTCTCAAGACTTGGCTGAACGATTCAGGCAAGCCTTTGGAGCTTACCACACGCATGTGAGCGCCTCTCTTTGTCAAGACCTCAGTCTTTACCTTTCGAGACCGAAACTAAGCCACCCCTGTCCTCCCCGATCTAAGTACCTCCACCTATCAGCCCTCACCTCTCCCTCTCCTCTCACCATCCTCCGTATCCAACTCCTGCCCACCCCGGGATCCGGGACGTTCACCTACCCCCCTCCAATATTTCTCCTCCACCTCCCCCTCACTCCCTACCTCCTCCTCCCCTCTTCCCTGTCCTCATCCTTCCGCTCCATGATCTCCCACTGCCTCTCAAGTTCCATTTCTCATTCTCCCTCAACCCCCGCGAAAAGCTTGGAAGTGTTACAGCTAAAAGGGAAGGATTGGAAAGGTCTTTGTGAGATTTTGCTCAAGAAGGGATCTAATACGGGAGTTTGGAGGGTGTTGAGGGAGGGAAAGAGGGAATTGGATGGAGGAGGGGTGCTGGTGCCCAGAGAGAAGCGGAGGAGGGTTGATCAAGAAGCAAGGGAAGGTTCGTTCTCTGACCTCAATTCATTTCGCGATCAAGGCTCAAGTTGTCACGCAGAACTCGCTCAAGAGAACGACCCAACCCAACTCCCACCTACACTCTCGGAACGCGCAACAACCCGGCAGAAACGCGTAAGAAGGGAAGAAATCGAACAAGTCTTTGGGTCGACCACCGAGGCTTTGCCCGTTCTGGAACGGTTGGACTATACGGTACGTGGCCTTACCCAGTCTTAGGCTCTACTATACTTCGTCTACCTACCTTGCTACCAACTTAACGAGATCTCATCTTACCTCCCTTCACGCAGGTCGACCTTCCCTACCCCTCTCAACCCCCCTTTCCGACCCCCTCCCAGCCCCCAATCCTAATGCGCTTCGAAGGCACCTCAGTTCTCTCCGGCCTGCGAGCGCTGGTCTCACAAGGTCTGACCGAGATGGAGGCGGAAGAAGGGACGAAAAAGGAAAAGGGAAAGGGACCGGGATTGGTTAGTTGGTTGGGTGAGGCGGCGGAGTTGGGGGTTAATGGGAAGGTTAGGGTGGGAAGGAGGGGGGATGGGACAGTTGGCAGGGTGTGAGACAGGAGGGTGAGAAAGGAGTCCTTGTTTGCCTATTCGTTTCTTGTTGTTGTGTTTTTGAGATCAGCACGTGGGAATATACTCGAGTCGCTTTCATCTTTTTTTTTCTTTGAGCGCCTCCTGTTGTGTAAAGCAAACGAAGGCTCATACCCAAACGTCGTAGGTGTCGATCCCAAGCGTTTCGACTTTCCGTCCCATTTTTTTTTCCGACTGTAGTCTTTTGCGTCAGATGACGTTATTCCCAACAGAACGTGAACCTACGTAAAAGCAGAGAAGCGTATTACATCGACGAGCTAGTAGCCTTGAGTAGCTGCATCAGTACCGGTACAGCACTGACCATTCCCCCACCCATGACCGTCCTCTCGACCCTTTTCATCGCGACATTGTCCTTGACGTGCTTCCAATTCTTGACCGCATACTTGAGTGCAACTTCCCTCAGCGCTTCGTAGGCGATAGAGGCGTTACCGAAGAGTTCAGTCGCACAGTTGGTAGTGCCGAGTTGAGATTCATAGGCGGTAAGGGTAAGCTTTTGGAGCGAGGGGAGGTCGAGGAGGTGTGCGAGGCGGTACAGACTCTTTGCAGAGACAGGAATAGCAAGGTTCGGCTCGGAGCTGAGGCGTTCGAGGTGAGTTTGCTGTTTCTTGTCCGATGCGGAGGAAGAGGCCGACGAAGAAAGTGGTGCGAACTCGATGTGCCCCGTCGTCGCCCAAACGAGAAAAGCACGGTAGGTAGAGTAGCACGACTCGATTATGCGGATCTCGCGGTAGGAAAAGTCGGATTCGGAAGTATCGAGAGACGAGAGAAGCGGGAGGGTTTGCGGTGAGGAAATCGTCGAGCTCGTCGTCCGAATCTTCAAAGTCTCGCTGAGGTCGCTCACGCTTCAAGGCAGACTTGGAAGAGGAGGGTGTTGCGGGCAAGGAAGTACACGAAGAAGCGCAAGGAGCGGCGGCATCGGCTGTGGTGGCGGTGGTTGTGGTGGAGGGCGTGGACAGACGAGGACGCTTGCCATGCCTTGTCGTGGCTTCAGAAAAATCAGACGAGAGGAGGTCGGCAAAGTAGGGCGAGAGACCGGTGAGGAGATCGCTCGAGGTCCACAACTCCGCACCTTCTTTCGCAACATGAGGGAAGAAGAGACGGAGGTCGCTCGGGTACTTTTGGAAGCTGGTACCTGCAGGTAGAGGACATACTGAGCAACTCAACGGCTGTAGACAGAGGAACCCAAAACGCACCGGCAGCCCGCTTCGCAAGAGTCTCTGCAGCGGAAGGTGATGGGGTATCGTCGAAACCAAGCTCGTGCCGCGTGCCCACCAGAGTGTACTGAAAGAGGAAGGGTGTGCGCTTGGAGGGGGCGTCGGTGATTGCAAAGGTGTGTATGACGGTGCCGCTTAGCTGGGCTTGAGGCGTTTCGGTAATGCTGAAAATGCGAGTCTGCGACTCGTTCGCTACCCTCGCAGCGACTCGCATCTGACTCTTCCTCTGCACACGATTACGTGTACTACACGTTAGAGAAATCGTGCCGAAGTCTCCTGCTCCGCTCTTATCGACTACGGCTGCATCACGCGCATCCGAATGCTGGAACAACAGGCTGTACTTGCCAGTCCCGTCAAAGCCTGGTACCTCCATTTCACATTCGGACGAGTAGGGTTCCAACGTGCTGCGGTAGGCTGCAGTGAGCGCCGCCTTTTCGCCGGATTCTTGCAGACTGACTGTCGGACCCAGGGTTGCGGAGGGACGGGCGGATCTGCGAGATTCGTGTCAGCACATTCTGTTGCCGGGTTCTGGTCGTTGCGAAAGGGGGCTTACGAGCTTGTAGAAGACCCGCCGTTCGAGTCTCGTCGACTACCTGCGGCTCTGCCAGTGCGTGCCGTAGGTGTAAACCCAGTCGCCCCAGGTATCGACCCAGGGATGCCACTGAAGCGACTCCTAGACGAGAACGAGCTCGAACCGAGCTGCCCTAGACCAGAAGTGCTGCCGCTAATGTACATTGTTGAGGCAATAATTTACGAAGAGGGAGTTGGCGATGGTGCAGAGAGGAAGTGCTCGGTCTTGAGCAACGGATGCGAAGGTTTGCAATGTGCAACGTACAGGAGAGGAGAGCGCAGCAGGCGTCGTCAGCTGAAAGCGCTCTGGGAGTTTGCTGAGTGCAGATGGAGACAGTTGAAAAAGGACGACGCGCCGCGAGGTGAAGCAAGGAGCGAAGCAGGTGGTGTGTCCGCGCGCGACAGAACCACCGCTCACTGATTACGGTAGGCGCGCGGCCTGAGCGAGAGGCTGTTTCAGCCGAGAGTAAACGGCGCGAAGGCGAGACTTTTCTCCCCTTCCTTGCTTGCGGACTGACAAGGTGAACACCCGTGATCATTCTCGCCCTACTACAGCATCCCCGCCCTCCTCTCCTCCAGCTTATCCATCAGCTCCACCAATACCGGCGCAGCATGCGGCATCTCGCCATGATCCGCTCCTTCACCTTTTTCAACTCGTCCGAATCCTTGACTTGCGCCCAACTTTTGACGACGTAATTCAGCGCCAGCGAACGAAGATCGTCATACTTGGCTGCGATCGTAGAGAAGAGCTCGATGACGGCGATGGGCGGGGTGAGTTGGCGACGGAACTCGCGGAGGGAAAGGATGCAAAGTTGGTCGTTTTCGAGAAGGTGGGCGAGCTGGTAGAGAGACTTGGGGGATACTGGCGGAGGCAGGCAGGGTGTGTGCTCGAAATGTGCCTCTAGCGAGGATTTGTAGGCGGAGGTATCTTCGGCGGATGTGCGAGATGAGCGAAGGGGGGCGAAGAAGAGATGACCGGTCATGGCGTATGTGAGGAGGGCGAAGTAGGTTGACCATGCGGCGTCCTTGATGGTGACCTGTCGATAGCGCACGGGGTCGGCTGGGCGCGGCGGAGAAACTCTATGGTTGGAGGAGGATGCAACCTCATCAATCTCGTCGTCCAGATCATTTCCCTCCTCCCTCGCGCTTTCGCTCGGAGCAGCTGGCACGCCAGCCTCGCGAGGCTCGGCGAGATTTGCACGTTCTGTATCGCCACGGCCGTCTAGGAAAGTTACGGCCTCGGAAAAGTCGGAGTCAAGCAAGACTTTATGATACGGAGAGAGGGACTTCAAGAGACTGGCAGACGTCCACAGCTCAGCGTTTGCAGCAGGGGAGGCAGGAAAGACCAGTCGCAGGTCGTTTGGCGAGTGGGACAAGGAGAAGGCTGCAGTGCAGAGGATTTAGTCGCTTGGTCCTGGAGAGAAAGAGCAGACGTCAACGGCGTACCCGCCAAAGCTTGTCTTTCCGCGGTGAGCGCAGCGGACTGCTCGATTTCAGGTAACTTCGTGTCGAGCGAGTGAACGATGACGGTTTCGAGACGATACCGTTTGCTCCACAGAGCCTCGGCGTTTTCCTCCTTGAGTTTGCTGGCCGAAATTGTGAACGAGCACGTCTCGTATCCCTTCTGCTTGTCCGCGAGCTTCTCGCCTGCGGTGAGCGTCTTCTCAACGAGGTTCCAGCTGGAACTGTTGGTCGAGGAGAAAAGGCGAAGGGAGACGGCCAGGACCGAAACGGACGTGACGCCAGACGTGTCGCGCCAGAGCTGGACTGTGATACTGACGGTATTGACGAAGATTTGCAATGACCACGGATTGATCGCCATAGACTGTCCAGGGAGGACGGAGCAGAAGCTTTTGGCGGCCATCCCCTTCTTCCGCCTCGCCAGACTGGCATGATCGAGTTCGAGGTCCACAACGTAGCGATCGCACGCAGGTGTCAAAGAGGAGGCCACGAGCTCGAATGGCTGCGGACTATAACATCTTGCGTGAGCGGGCGATAACAAGCGGAGAGAACAACGAAACAACCCACAGCTGTATGCTCTTCTCCTGGGATGGGGCCGCAGGAATCTTATCGTCAACAGCGACACCATAGTTCATGGCGATCCGCTGAACGGTGCAGTGCTGGCGAGAGGGCGGCGAGGGTGGGTAACAGAAGTACAAATCGGGAGCCAACGACTTAAAGGCCGATACCTATGGCGTACAGGAGGCGGGGCGCGCCTCACTGAGGTCGTAATGGCACGGCCTCGGCCGACTAGCATGCTAGCCGTTGGGGACAGGCGAAAAAGAGGGAACCTGGGGTTCAAGATATTCCAGAAGCAGCAGCGAGAAATCGCCGCTTTGAAAGCATTCGTCACCCGTCTCAAGACAAGAAACACACACAGCCTTGCAACCAGCCTTTTGGAGAACAGAAATATGCCTCCGCTCTCTCTCGCGTCCGCCGGGTAACGTCCATCTATAACTGTCCAGCTCAACCACTGCACAACCCTCTTCATCTCGCCTCGCTTCCTCCTCCACAAGGACGCGCCGCTTAGTGCTTGGTGGCAGGCGGGTTGTCTGCAGAATTTTCGAGTCAGTACATCATGAACAAGGAGCCTAGGCGATCCAGCGGGAAAAAAGGACGGCGAAGGGAAAGGGAAAAGAAAACGCACAGACGAGTTTCCGGCTCTTGATCGGCGCCCACTTGAACTTCTTGGTCCAGATCGACAACGCCAACAATCCCGACAAAATGATAGTCGCCTGCATGCCCATCTTCTTCCTCTGGTCAAGCTCCGGCTCCGATGCCCACGCCAAGAAGGTGACAACGTCCTTGGCCATCTGCGAAGTCGTCGCCGGGGTACCGTCCTCATACTCGACGAGGCCGTCGTAGAGGACACGGGCCATCGAGATGGCACCGCCGGGGAAGTAGGGGTTGTAGTTCAAGCCCTCGCGGATCTCAACGCCGGGGGGAGGGTCGACGTAGCCGGTCAGGAGAGCGTAGACGTAGTCCTATGAATGTACAACACGTAAGTACAGCACGTGAGGAGACGAGAGAAGATAACGCACAGCACCGCCGTGGCGAGCCTTGGTGATGAGGGAAAGGTCGGGAGGAAGACCACCGGCGTTACCGGCACGGGCAGCCTCCTCGTTGGCGTAAGGGCGGGGGAAGTAGTCGGAGAGCTTTCCGGGGCGCTGGAAGTTTTGTCCTTCGGCATCGGGTCCGTCCTCGTATTCAACCTCCTCTGCCATCGCCTTCGCCTCGTCCACGGTGTGCGAGACACCGACAAGGTTGCGCCACGCAACACGGTCGACGGAGTGGCAGGTAGAGCAGACTTCGCGATAGACCTGGTAACCGCGGCGGATGCTGGTTAGGAGAAAGTGAAGAAAAGCGTCAATACAAATTGGCGAGGCAATCTTGGGACGGCATTGACGCAGGAGTCAACCTCGCCACTACACCATAGATAGGCCTCACTGCCCAGTCTCGGGAAGGGCTGAGTGATAACGGGTCAACTTACGAAGAGTGGTCGAAGGTCTCGAAAGGTCCGTTGTGCGCCCACGGGTAGGCGGCAGGGTGAAGACCGTGGTCGGCAGCCGACTCGGCCTTTGCCTCGCCGAGCAGGGGGTTGCCATACAATGCCGAGTACCAGGCGAAGGTACCACCAGAGACGAGGGCAAGAGCGCCGGCGGTGGTGGAGGAAGTTGCGGCGCGGGAGACGGCCGACTGGAGATGCAGAGGGTGAAGCCGAGGTGGGGATACAGCGTAAGATTGTGCATGAAGGGCAGGCGGAGGAGAGAACGGCGGGAACGGGCGGCGTAGGATTGGGCGCGATGGAGGGGAGAAGGGGCGTTAAGAGTTACAACACAGTCAGTACGGGGTTCTGAGACGACTCAGACGTCGAGACTTCAATCTCTGCGACGCCTGAAGCCATCGCATGACAGCCTAGTGGGTAGAATCGGGAGATTGTAGCGAGATGAGGAAGAGGGCTCACCTGTCCAGCCTTAGTGGAAGCGTTGCGGGAGAACTGAGCTCCCTGTGCCTGCCTGAGACCAGAACGGAGGAAAGAGAAGCGGCCAGCCATGGCAATCTCAGCGGGTGAGGAAGGGGGAGGGGGAGGATGTGGTTCGCCCATCGACTTCGAGCCACCAGATTGGCTGCTTCCCTTCATCACTACAACTACTCACCTAAAGAGTCGGTGTGTCTGTGCACGGCTTTCAAGGAACCCATTCTGACAGCATCTGCCGAATCAAAACGCTTAGCCAAGGCTGTCTCGCTCTCATAATCGTCGTTTTCTCCTCGCGCTTTTTTTCTGGCCCGATATCTCGTTGTCCCCACTCTAGAATGGCAAGGTGGCACGGCCGGCTTGTAGCATAGTCTCGCGAGTACCTTATTCTGTCTGATTGGGCAATATGCGCGAGAAGTGAGATCGACGACCTTGCCCTCCTCACCATCTCGGCTTCCTCCTCGTTCTCCTACTCAATCTCATGGCTGAGAAACCTCGCCCCGCCTTTCGTCCGCAACGGGCGAGAGCCTCTCTGTCAGCTCTACCTAGCTCAACCTTCCCCTCAGCCCATACAGCTCCCTCGGCAGCCGGCAAAGAGAATGGTTCAACAATTCCCGCCCTCGCCTCCCTCAACGTCGACGCGACCTCTACGAAGCGCAAGAAGCGTGCACAAAGCCTAGGAGGTGAAGCTCTCGAAGCAGCGAGGAAGCGCATCAAGGGAATCGAGAGTTTGCGTAAGGAGGATGCGACTCTCGAACTGAGTCCTGGTAAGATGGAGAGGCGCAAGGCGGTACGTTCTTGTATCCGGCCATTGCAGTCACTGACCCTCAAGACGCGTGCTGACGACCCCTTCCGAGCAGGCTCCCCGCCGGTCCATTCTCAAGGCTGTTCCCTCCTTGTTTGACAACAATACCGCACCCATCCCGGCGCGCGCTTCCCTCGCTAGCCCCGCAGCTTCCATCAGCCACACTACCGACCTCTCCTCTCTTCAGCAAAACACGGAAGCGAACGCGTTTTCTCGTCGTGCTTCTGCCATTCGTCGTCGTAGTTCCATCGCTCCGCCTACCAACAATTACGATGACAGCGACGCTTCTTCCGACGACGACGGGAGTGACATGGATGTCACGATGGGTATGCATACTGCGGCATACGACAAGGATGGGAGGAGATACAGTGTCAGCCACGACCGGAGGGTCAGCTTTGCGTCAGCCGCTCACATTCGGTAAGCCATGCTTTCCCCAAACACGAGAGCCTACCGATGCTTACCATATGTTTCGCTATGCAGCACGTTTACCCCCGACAAGCCCACCGCAGAAGCTCAAGCACTGGCGAGTGCTCGGGCGCAAGCCGCTCTTCTCGAAGCTGAGCAGCGGGCTGCCGCTGGCGAAGCTGGCAACGACACCTTCTCAACCAACTCGTCGATGTCCTTCTCCGACGACGAAGGTGAAGCTGGCGGAGCCGTGCAAGAAGCAGTAGCCGAAGACCCCGATGCATCCCTCGAAATTTCCCGCGAAATGGCGGGGGACTCGAAGTTGCGATTCGGTGGTCACTTCGCTGGCACGAATGTTCCTACGGATGCACTCGAGCTGCTTCTCGAAGCTGGTGAAGCGGACAATTCGACTTCGACCGCGTCGGAGGTGGAAGAGGACGGAACGATGGCAATGGATGAGGTGACGGTCGACGGGGTTACTTCGGCATTCCAGCACGCTACTGGCGCCTTCCATCTCAACTCGCTCAGTCAGCAAGCCAAGAAGGAGGACGAACAGGTGAAGGAGTCCGCAACCGCTGGCTCGTCTTCCGCCATTCCTCCCTCGACAACCGCCGACATCCCGTCCATCTATCCCTCTCTATCCGGTCACGACAGTATCGCTCCGAAGCCCGTGCAGTTTCAGCTCTTCGGTGCTACTTCCTCTCACCCTGCCGCTGCCGACCCGCCCGCAGGACCTTCCGCCGCCAAGCCGCGTCCTCGATTCTCGGTGGCTGCCCGCGCGGAGGATGACGAAGACGAGGAGATCATGCGATCGCTTGGTTTCGCCAAGGGCGGCAAGCCTCGGAAGAGCAGGATCGCCTTCGCTGTGCCTGAAGAAGAGGAGGACCAGTCTAGCGAGGAAAACGAGGAGATGGAGGATGCGACCGGTGCGATCGAGGACGCGACGGCACCCTTCGCTACGTCCATTGGTGAGGATGAGACTACCGCTATGGACCTCACGACCGCCGTTGGTGGCGTTCTCTCCGCCTCTCATCCCGCCTACGAAAGCGAGGGTGGCGAAGAGGGCGACTCGGACGCGGAAGTATCGATGCAGCTTACCAGCCACTTCCATGCCGATCGCACCGTCGACATGACCTTCGCAACCGAGGCGGGACCTGCATCGGACCCCATGAGCGAGAACGGTATGGACGACATGGATCAAACGGGTACGATGGTCGAGGCTACGACTTACGGCGGCATCCTCTCCCAATCACTCCTTTCTCGTCCGTCTCCTGCGCCCGCCCCTTCACCGGCTAGCATCTTTGGTGCATCCGTCGCTCGTCCTTCCATCGGTAGGCGCAAGAGCTCGCCCTCGAAGCTTCGCTCCGTCTCGCCTGTCGCACAGCGTGCTCTATCGCCGCCCAAGTCGCCGGGACGGGCACTTCGGGGGTCGACTCCTACCGGAACCAGGGCTTCCACCGCTGCGCCGACCCAATCGCCTTACCGCCGTCACACTCTCGCACCCTCTTCTCCTCATGCCCGTCGATCTTCTCCACTTCCCTCGCCACGACGGGTCGCGGTATCTCCCGCACCTCAGGAGCCGCAACAGTCCGAGCCGGTCACTGCGTCTCTCCCGCCAAAGAGTCCTCGCCGTTCCGCTTCTCCGGTCAAGTTTGCCCCGCCTTCGTCTCTCGCTGCCACTGCTCCGCCCAAGTCCCCTCGCCGTCGCTCTGTCTCTCCTCTCCCTCCTGCAGCCAACTCTAATGTGCAGGCCCGCTCTCGATCGCGTTCCCGTTCGGCTTCTCCCGTCAAGCAGCCTGAATCGGTTCCGTCCGAGCAAGCCACTCCCGCCAAAGCCGCCGCAGCTGCCACTTTCAACCCTCGCACACTGGCGCCGCCGCAATCTGCCGGACGTTCTCCGGGAGGCAGTCTGAGCTTGAGGGCGTTGTTGTCGCAGGATAGTCCGGCGGCTAAGGGGAAGAGGGTGGCGGAGCTCAGGAGCACTGGGACTGAAGGCGAAGAGTCTGAGCTGACAGGGAGCGAGTTTGACGGAAGCTTCGACAGTGGTGCCGTGCGTTCATCCTTTGTGTCCGCTTTCCCCTTCATTGTACTGACGAGTATGTCGCGTTCCGTCCGAAATAGAACGTAACCGCCCCTCCCGCTTCTCTCGATGCGTTCTTTACCGAGACTGGGGTATCTTTCGTCGATGACATCCTTGACCTCGCGGGTGTCGACCTTGCGCAAGGTCGGAGGAAGAGTATGGCGCCCGCCGCCGGGATGGAAGAAGAAAAAGGCCGTACGTCTTTCCGAGATATGCTCGCTCTCCTCTAGCATAGCGCTGAGCTCGTATTGCTTGTTCGTAGCTGCCGGACCTCCGAGCTTCGCCGATATGACGGTCGCTGGAGCTTGCAAGAGTCTCTTCTACCAGCTATACCAATCCGTACGTCCCTGACTTTGTAGTAGTTGAACAGCGTGTTTCCTGACCTTTTTTTCCCTTGCAGGACCAACTTCGTCTCCACGAAGGCATCAACGAGGCTCAACAGATCTACGCTCAGCACGCCCAGGCAATCCACGATGCTACCGACGCCGACAAGCCGCGAGTGTTCAAAGACTGGGCGAGTGCGACGGACGAGGCCAGAGCTATCATGCAGGTACGTTGTCGAGTGCTCACATCTCACCAGAAGATTTGTCACTGACTGCTAGCCTTTCCACCTGCAGAGCCAGTTCCGTCAGATCAAGCTCTACTACCTCCTTCAAGGTCAAGTTGAGTGGAAGGAGTGCCGCGGCGAGAACTACCAGCAGATTATCGAGGTCATGGAGCAGAACCTCGAAGGGCTAAAGGAGGTGAGCGCCAACTGACTACTCATCGAGACCGCACGTAGCTGACAACGTGGGCCTGAGCAGGACCGCGCCAAGCTCGACAACTTCGATGTCAGCAGCGTCATCCCTTCGCTGGAAGAACGCCATGCCGCCCTTCAGGCCGACTTGCTTGCCGAGCGTGCGCTTGACGCGGAGCTGTCTTCGTACTCGGAGGAGCAGCTGTTCCAAATGAACGAGTTGCGTCAGGGGATGGAAGAGCAAGAGTGCGTTCGGTCATCCCTTTGTTCATCGACATGCGCTGCGCTTGCGAGTTGCCGAATGCCTCCAAACGGTGCTGATACCCCTTTTGTGACCTGCAGGATTGCTCTCAATGGCGACGGCGCTTCGATCACCGGTCTCCGTCCTGCCTTCGACCGCGAACAGCAGCAGTTGCTATCTTCGCAGACCGAGTTTAACAGGGTCGCCTCCGAAGAAGCTCGCCTCCGCGCCGAGATCGCCGACTACGAAGAACGCCGTCGCGACAAGCGGACCAAAGCCGACCTCGTGCGTCTCCAAGCCGATTTCGACGCACTTCAGCAGGTGCAAGGTTGGGAGCTCGTGCGATTCTCGGCACAGGAAATTTGCATGCGACACTGGGATGAGTTTGAGGTGATCTTCGAGCTGGTGCCAGGGTCGCTCAAGGTCAAGAGGGCCGGGTTTGAGCTCAAGATCGACGGAGGGAGAAAGAAGGCTAGTCAGCTTGGTGCTCAGGTCACGGCATTCTTGCTGGCGAAGATCCGTGACGAGGTTGAGCGGGTGCTCGCTGACGAAGGGGAGAAGGACGCTAGGGTGCGCTGCCCGTTTTCGAGGCTGCGAGAAAAAGCTGATTGGCCTCGCGCATCCTGCAGGTTCTCCTTCGTCTCATCTCGTTCCGTTCGACCATTCTCCGCCATGTCCGCCAAGAGATCGCCCTCACCTCCCTTCGCTACCCCGTCGCTGCTCGCCTCATCACCTCAACCGGCTCGGATCCCGTTCTCGAGCTCGACATCGATGTCTTCTGCGCTCGATCTCGCAAAGGCTTCGCCGTCGTCGTTCCTCTCACCGCCGCAGAAGTGATTGACTCACCTTCCGTCGACAACTGGGCAAGGAGCATCAGCCCGAGTGTCAAGCCTCGATTTGGAGGGAATGTCAACGCGCTGGCTTTGGCTCAGACGGTCAGTGACAGGCTCGAGGGCGGTGACGGACGCGGAGCTCTTCTCGATGCGGTGCTATCGGTTGAGGAGGAGTGCGATCATGCTTAGGCGGGGACAGTGGAGAGGAGGTGGATTCAAGATACCCGGCTCGCTTTGTCTACAACCCTTATATTCGTCTTTCTTCCAGTTTCTAGTTTGGTCACTCATCCTTCTTCAGCGCTTCGTGTCAGGCCTACCTTATTTGACCTTGTTCGCGTTGCGGCAGAAAAGCTACAACGCTAGATTTGGGATGGCGACTCTGCGCCATCCAGTCTGCCCTGTCCGTATTCACCCCATCACCACTTCCTCCCAGTACGCCGGCGATGACAGCGGCCCTCGATCTTGTGGCGGACGCTGCACTCACAAGAGTACAGTCAGCGTCTGTCTAGACTCGATTCGAGAGGAAAGGGAAGGGAATCACAGTGACGATCGTGACATCTTGGTCTGGAAAAAGATGGCGATGTGCTTTGCAGCTGGGCGAATCGGTATCAAAACTGTTCAAGTCAACCGTGGTCAGCTCTCATCTCTGCATAGTTAAACAGCGAAAGAGGCGCACCTTATTTGAAGCAAAGTTGGAAAAGTTGGAGAGGCCGGTAACGAACGACAAGGCGGTAGTAGTGGAAGGGGGTAGTTCACTGTAATCACACACACCGACTTAGCATCTCTCATCACCAAAGTGAGGAGCAGAAGATGAAAGCGTACCGATTGACTTTCTTCGTTCCAACTCGCTGCTCGACCTGGCCGCGCAGTCGATGAAGGCAATAGAACGCGCTTTTTCTTCCACCTTCATTCCCACTCTTGCAAGCCCGTGTAGCCGATAGCTTTCTTCGAGTGCTGCGCCGGAATCCTCGTGTCATGCTGATCGCGAGGAAGCTCACGCTCCGCTGACAAAGGTAGAGAGGAGGCCGCAAAAGGATGCTTCTGCCTCGCTGACGTGGCGTTGCGCCTCTCGCCAACGATGATGAAGGGCACAGGGCAAGGTTATAGACAGCTTACTCGCTTAACAGACTTATCAATCCACTAAGAAAAAGCATTCCTTCTCCCACTCGACCTTCTCAACTCAGACTTTCAGTACTTGAACCCGAGTTCCTTGACGGCGAAGAGCGTGTGAGCTGCAACTCATCCAATATGCGTCAGGCCATCGAGGCAAAAGCCGCAAAGGGGTAGCTAAGCTCGCCTGAGTCCGCAAACTCGACACCCTTCTTGACTCTCGCGGTGCGCGGCTCAAAGTCGAGGAGCACGACGACCTCTTGGTCGAGCTTCTTGCCGTCTTCGGTCCTCATAGCCTATGGCTGAAGAGCGTCAGATGGGCTTGTATGGGAAGGGAGATGAAGGACGAACGTGAAGCGTAAGCCAGCCGACGAGGGAGTCTTCACTCTGGACCGTCTTGTGGACATCAAAACCCTACGAGTATTTCACCAAGTCAGCTTTGACGATAGGAGAACGTCCCCCGAGTACGCCAACAGCCGAAAAAATAGCATACCGAGTACTCCAGCCCCTCCTTGCTCCTCTCCCACCATCCCACCAACTCTTTGATGCTCAACCTCCCTCCATCGGGCAAGCCAGGAATGGCTTCAATAGCGGACTGAGGGCGCACTTCCCAGATTGCTGAGTCGGCGAAGTTTTGGCCGATGTCCTGCCAGCGACGAAAGCGGATCTTGTCAAAGACGTCGGAAAGGACTTCGGCGCGAGCGGATTGCATGATGGATGGGTCGTGGAGGTTCGCTGGCGGGAGCAGAGCGGGTAGATGAAAAGGGAGAAGGAAAGAAGAGAAGGCAAGAGGAGTATCTCGGCTTTGGGCCGCAACTCGACCGCCGAGGGCCGACCCAGCCCGGCGTTTGCACTGCTTTGCATGTACGAGCGCGGAAGCATATTGCACTCTACACAGCAACAGCAGCTCACCGCGCGGGCGCCTCATGCGAAGACAGCCTACTCTGGTATTTCTGATTCGCCCCATGACCTTCTCAATTCCGTTCCTCCGGTGCTTTCTCAGCCTTTCAATACTTCAGCCCAGCGTCCACAACCTTGCCAAGTTGGGCTGTGTCGAACCAGAATACCTGTGAGCTGGAAGATACTGTGGCAAGGAAGAGAGGGAAACGGACCGCTATCCGTAAATTCGCGAGCGCTCTTTATCCTAGCAGTGCCCTCCTCAAATTCAAGGGAGAGGACAATCTCTTGCTCGAGGGAATGGTCGCCTTTTGCGAGGGCCTGCGGAAGAGCGACGGTTGTCAAAGTGTACAAACGAGGCGGGAAGGGCAGATGGGAAGGGACGCACCTGAAGACTAGCGTGCAGGACAAGGGAGTCATTCTGGAGGACATGACGGTGCGTCTCGAAGCTCTGCAGCGCAAAATACTGACGTCAGACGGACTCCCCCGACACACGATCCAAGTAGAGGGAAGAACTCCAAGCATACCTTGTACTCCTTCACGAACCCCTCATCCAGCATCCTCTTCCACCACCCAGCTACTTCTTCTCCCGTAAGCGTCCCGTCCTTTGGCATGGTAGGAATGGCAGCGACGGCGCTAGGAGGGGGCATTTCCCAGACCGAGTTGTGAGCGAGGTGTTGGCTCAGGGCGGGGATGTCGCTGGCTTCGAGTGAGGTGAAGATGGAGGTGGGGACGGCGATGCAATCGGTGGTGGTCATCTTCGACTCTGTTGTGGTGTAGGCGAGCAGGAAAGCGAGAACGCGAACCGGAGAAAAGAAGGCGCAAGCGGAAAAGGCGGGCACGAGATGTGCGGTGCTCGGAAGCAGCTTAAAGCCTCGCCATTTCGAGTTGAAGTAGGGCGAAAGAGCGGAGCGTCTACGCAGAGCGAAGCGAGCCGCGCGGATGAAGTGGAGCGAAGGACATCCGGGAAAAGATCGGATAGTTTGCGAAACGTGAAAAGTGACAGTCTGGGAAACGCGAGCGAGTCAGCCGCAGAGTCAAGTCGAGCCATGTCAACCAGAACACTCAGAGATGACTACGACCTGAGCAAGATAACGCACCTGTCTATACTTCATGCCCGCCCACCTCTTACAGAACCCAATCACCTCGAGCTCTCCCTTATAGGATGCCAGTGTGGACCGGAGCTGTCGCATAGTCGTCCGAAGGCAGTCGAGGTGCATCCAGCGGACTCCCCTGGTGCTACCGGAGAGCGAGCGTAACGGCATGCTATATTAATGGAGCGAAGTGATGGTGTTTGAAGGGTGACGATCCGCGCTGTATGCCACTTCATCAGTGCATCACACGAGGACATTATCACGAGTGTGTGGAGTTCAGCGAGCATGAAGTCAGTGGAAGAGAGAGCTAGAAGAGGGAATGTGGGGAGCAAACTTAATCAAACCCGATGCTGATAACCTGGTTGATTACACTCAAGTTGTAATCAAATCTCAACTCGACACCTCATCAGTCTCTCTCTTCGAACACCAAATTCTCCTCTCGATCTCACTCAAAGCCAGATACAAGCATACCACCCGAGTGCGTACGCTCTCCTCGACCGATACATACCGGACTCACAACCCCCGCGAGCTCTGAACGCGAGTTGGTGTTGGTCCGGACGAGAGGCGACGTAAGCGGACTGAATCGGCGCCGCTATGCTGTGCGTACTTCCTGCCTTTAGCCTAAACGAGCCTGTGCGGACTGACCCGCTACTCCGTGCAGCCTGCCCAGAGCCTCCTTGCCGTCGACCTCACGTCTAGCCGCAACACCCACTTCCACCTGTGTGCCAAACGCTGATCGCCTTTTCCCTTTGCAGTGGAAGACGACGCTCTACAAGTAGACTCTCCGGAGCAAGACCCCGTGGACGACTTCGACGACGAGGAAATCGACGAACTCCACCTCCCTCCAACTCCGTCTCCTGCTTTCGAGCGCGCCAATCCATTCGACAAACTCGATGGCAGTGCCAAGGGTCCTTCCAAGAAGGTAGAGAGGCTGCGACGGCCGAAGGAGAAGCCGAGGGAACAGCAGTTGGACTATCCACAGAGCTTGCCCTACGAGACGGAGTCACTGGAAGAGATGGATCAGAAGCTGGAGCTGATCGTGCGCAGGCTCGTCGACTGCGTCAGAGCAAAGGACTAGTGCGTCCTCCCTCCTGCTTCCATGTCCCTGACGCCGCGGCACTATAGCTGACTACGTTTGTCCACAGCGACGTCGGTTTTATCCGTACGCCGCCCTCGCTTACTTCCGACCGTATCGAGTCTACGCAGGTCATTGACCGCCTCCTCGCTTACAGAGTGGAACCATCGTCTGGAATGCTGGATTTCGCTCAAGTATCCAATGCGTCGGGACCTTCGTGCCCGCCTCGCCAGGCTCTACTTCGAGATCTCTGGTATGCCCTGTCCCGCTTATCTACCAGCGTACCCTGCATGTGCTCACACAGGCTCTCACAGTACTCCCGGGTATGGACGCTCGCCTTATCGACATCGCGGTCAATCAGGCAATCGCGCTGCTTGAACCGAAGAAGCGCATCGACATCTCGGATCTCCAACTACCTTGGCGGCCGCTCTACGACCTGCTGAAGAAGGAGCTCTTTCCTAAGCAGCGCAAAACGGGACTGACGTATGTTTGGTCTCGAGCTCCATTCTCCCACTTTTTTCTCGGTCCTTTCTCTGTCTGCTTCGTTGTCTAGTGTTGCCCGGTCGGCTCAACAGTTTGCGCGCCCAGACACATTGCTGATACTCTGGTGCCCGCAGCAATGTTGCGACCACGCTGCTGTCCCTCGTCGAATACTCGCAACGCTTCTTCCCTCCCCACGAAATCCCAGCCATGCTCGCCAGCTTCCTTCCCCGCCTTTCTCCCAATCTCAACTCTATCATCGCTACGCAAGCCTTTTGCACCCATTTCCTCCCTCTTTCTCATCCTCAATATTACCTGCCCGCCATCTTCAAGCTGTGGGAAGCCTTCCAGTCTGACATCTACGACGAGCAATGGCTCGACTTTTTCGAGCGCATAGCTGTCAAGCACGTTGACCCACACGAAAGTCACCCCGAGATCGTCGACGAACTCAGGCAGATGGTCAAGGACAAGGGCGAGTACGTCGCTGAGAAGGTCCGAGTTGAAGACCTGCTCGAGGACAGCACGTACACGCACCGCCAAGATGGCGTTCCTGGCCACGGTCCCGGGATGCAAGACGGCTTGAAGACGCCTGGGGGAAGCGCGGCTATGCCGAAGTGGAGAGGAATCCGGAAGGACGTCGGCATCTTCACCGAGGAGCAATTCTCCTTCATCATGACGAATTGTCTACGAGCAATGGGTGCGTATCATTCCTGTCTCCGTAATACTCTCAGAGCTGTACTGACGTCCAACCTCTGTTGATCCGTTCTCAGGATGTCGTGTCGGAGGAGGAACAAAAGCTGGCGCCAGAGGCGTCGCAGCTGCCGACTTCGCTACGCAGGACAACGCCGCTTCCGGTATTTCACTCACCATGAAGCGCCCCACCGAACGCGTCGCTAGTTTCGCGACCATCATTGTATACTCCATCTCCGTGGATTCGCAAGCTCAAGGCGCCACTCCCATGGGTTCGACCGTTCCTTCCCGCGCCGGGTCGCCTCCGCCTGGAGCGAGGAGCACGCCTGTCTCGCACGGCTTGCTCGGGCAAGCGCTTGGCGTTACGCCCAAGAAAGAGAGGACTTACCTCGCGGGAAGCAAAGCGCTCGATGCGTTGGCGAAGCTGATTCAGGCAACGGAAGGGTATGCCCGTCTCATCTCATCTCATCTCATCTCATCTCATCTCTGTCCCTTGAGCAATATGCGCTGAATAGCCAAACTTATCATTCTTTGCAGCTACTTCCATCCTTCGAATTACGGCTCCTGGGCTCCGCTTCTTGTAAGTGAACGCTCCTGCGTCCTCCGGCAAAAGCTGATCACTTTGCTGTAAACAGGGCCGTTTCCTCCAGAACATCACCTGGGAGTTCTACAAGCGCTTCAAGGAGGAGCAGCGGCCGGACTGCCGTACCCCGGTTGAGTGGCGTCTGACTCCCGAGATTCGGCAAGAATTCGTCAAGACCATCCGAACCGTAGCGTTCCTTTCCATGTTCTCGCGCGACCCAATCACCATCGCCAATGCGCAGAGTGCGCTCAAGACGATGGCTCTGCTTGAGCCAGACTTGATCTTTCCGTCGCTGCTTGAACGGGCTTACCCTGCACTCGAGACCCTAACGGAGGTGCGTCTTCGCCTCGCCTGTTGTCTGTCACTCGCGCATTATTCACCTGTTTCTACACGCAGACCCACCGCACCCGCGCCGTCATCACTGCCCTCTCGACCACTTCCCCCGCCCTTCTCTCCCGCTCCAACTACCCGTCCGGCGCAAAGCACCTCCTCCCCCTCCTTGAGCTCTGCCTTCCCGGCCTCGACGTGAACGACCCCATCAAAACCATGTCCACTGGCATGTTCGTTTTACAAGCTTGCTCGCAAGTTATTATCGACGACCTTACCCGCCCCGAGCTGGCAGTCCGCGAGACGAATGGCGAGGCTGGGATGGACGTCGACGTCGAAGGTGGGTCTGGTGTACCGAGGATTGAGCTCGACGGGGATGACGACCTCAAGCTGCGTCGCCAGGAGGAGGACGAGGCGGTTCGAACGATGACTGCCGGATTCCCGGACTGGGTTTCCAACTTCTTCCGAGGCATTCTCGCTGTCTTCGAGTCGCTGCCGGAGCCCGGAAAGGGGAACAGGAATGGAGGGAAGCAAGAAGATCAGATGACACAAACCCTTATTGTGCGTCGGCCCGCTTTTTCCCCTTCTCTTGCTATGTAGAGACTGATGACGTTGTTCACATTAGGCGGCTTGCGACTTTCTCTGCGGTCAGCTCTCGCCTTACCTCTTCGACCTCGCCCTCGACATCGTTCAACGCGAGGTGACGAGCAATATTCGCTCCAACTCGTCGCGCGTCGTCTCCCAGCTCGTCTCGTGCTTTGCCCGAAGCGACTCGAAGAAGACCCTCGCAAAGTTCTTCGATTTGTGCGATATGAACATTCGAGCTGAGCTTGAGAGTGGAGCGGGGAGTACGAGGAGCACCCGCACCGACAACCCGATCGAGAGCGACACGACGCTGCACTGGTGGACTGGGCTTCTCACGGGGGCAGTAACCAACGCGGGAGAAGCTGTGCGTACCCTATCCTGCTTTCACCGTCCCTCGGCGCTTCCTGGATATTGACCTCGTTCTCCCTTGACCTTCTCCCCCCCCTGGTTCTTCCGTTTTCATTGTCGTTCCCCCATGCCCATTGGCGGCGCTTCCTCCTTCTCCACCCGTCATGGTCAATTCCTCTTGCCTCTTTTTACGACAGATCCTCGACTACAAGGACAAGCTCAAGTCTCTCCTTCAAACCACGATCTCCGCGTGCAAAAGCGAACGCGGCTACACCACCACGTCCCGCATCCTAGCCATCACTCTCATGACGCTCACGAATACGTGGGTGCGCGACTACCGCTCGGTCAACAAGGCTGACTGGGAGAGTGAAGGTGTGCTGCCTTTTTGCCTTTTCCTCGCAGTATCATGCAGAGATGTGGTCCTGATTGGATTCGCCTGCAGACTTCCAAAAGCGCTCACACGAGAGCTGGGGACGCACTTACGAGGCAAAGGACGTCAAGGTCGAATGGCATGTCACCACCGCGCCGGAAATCGAGTTTGTACTGGAACTCCTCCGTGAGACCGTCCTTCCGGCGCTCGACCGCCTAGACCAACTTTTGGTCGAGAGCCAGCTGGACGGTAAGGTCGGGACGATGGTGTGGATCAACGATTTCTGCAGGGTATGTCCTCTCGTTTCTCCTCCTTGCAGCTGCCACTGAACCTGTTCTTGTGCAGTTCCTCAACGTCGTCCGCTCTGCATTGTCTGGCATCCCGAGCCTCGCCCTGCTTGAGCGCCCTAAGAACCTCGGGCAACAAGCGAGTGACGCTGGGCAAGTCTCCCTTATTCGCCCGCACCGCTCGACAAGTTCTGACATGCTTTCTTCCCTCCCAGTGACGAGATTCCCGAGTTCATCGACCACATGCCGACCTGCGAGGCCGCATTTCCGCTGAAAGACCCGAAAGACCCCCGGCACCGCTTCATCGTCGACCTTCGCGAACGCTGCGCCGACTTCCTGCACCGCGCCATTCAGGTCCTGAAAGCATCCGAGCAGGATGACTCCGTCGACGCTATCAAGATGGTCATTGCCTCCATCCGGGTTCTCGAGCTCGACTATCCCTGCGACACTGCTACCTACGGCACCATCAAGAAGAGCTACGAGTTTGCAACCAATATCTCTCGCGTAACTCGCAACCAGAAAGAGTTCCCTCGCTTCGTATGGGTTCGCCGCGCCGGGCTCTATCACGCCTCCCGCCTTCGACTCAACAGCTTCTACCGCAAGCGGTCGAAACTCGACGATCAGCTCATCTTCGATCTGGCGGAACTTTCCCTCAGCGCTTACCTCGGTGTGCGAAGGGTTGCGCAGCGAGCGCTTGACTCCATGAGTGCGTCTTTTTCGCTTGGTCACCTCCCCGACGCTCATCTCCTTGATCATGCTAATCTCGTCCCGCTCCACAGTCCACTACTTTGACGGAACGCGCATGCTCATCTATCCGCGTCTTTTCGATGCGCTCAAAGGTACGTTGGCTTTCCTTGATTGATCGAGCGGAGCACGATCCTAACTTCCCCTCGTTTCCCCCTTCTAAACCTTCGTCCGCTGCTTCTATTTCGCCCATACAATAGCTGGTACTGCTCACGACGTGATGAAGGGTGCGCTTTACGTTCTGGGAGCGAAAGCGCCGCAGAACCTCGCTATCCTGGACTGGCGAGTCGGTCCGACCTATATCCTCGCCATTCTCAGTGCTCAATGGCAAGAACGCCCAAGCGTACAGTCGCTCATCAAGACCATCTCGCACGACTATATCATCCGACTGTCCGAGATCAGTTCGCTCCGGGGCTCTATCGCTTCGCCCGGTCTTGAAGACGCGTCCAACCACGTCGAGGAGCTCATCTCCCTGCCGCAAGACTCTGAACTCGTGCAGCGTGTCACAGATAAGGTTCAACAGCGCATCAAGCAGAAGAACGAGGCTTACGACGACTTAGTACACTGTTTTCATTCTTCGATTGAAGTTCTTCGCTGATACAATACCCTCCGCTCAGTTGCCCAAGCTTCTCGAGATTGCCCAGGACCCCAAGACGCACTGGCGATACACCCTTATCGCAACTCGCTTCCTTCGCGCGCTCATCCGTCGTGATCAGGTGCGCTGCTTTCTTTTCCTTCTACCGTCCGATGCGCGCTTATCTGTAAACTTTCGTAGCCTCAACGCCCCGAACTGGCTGCCTTCATGGCTCACCAGCTCGTCTCAGAGCTTCCGAACCAACGGACGCACGCCATGCTCGCCACCACGAAGCTTCTCCACTTCATCAAGCTCCGCACAACGTCCGAGGGATCAGACAGGAATCTGCTTCTCCAGCAATCAGTTAATCCGCTTCGCCGCAAGATTGGACTTCCTCGGCCTCTCCCCGCCAACTTTACCGACAAATTCATCGCAAGCTCTTCCGAACCGCTTGCTAGCGACGCGTTCGTCTCCCTCACCTCTGTGAGATATCAGGGCTCTACTCACGGCGTACATTGTGTGCAGGGAGATCAATGGCTACGTCGACAAGAGCGGAACAGGCTGGCTAGTGTGGGGTGACGTCGTCGAGTACTACGCAGTTCCGCCGGAAGAGGGATCGGTCTTTGACTGGGACACAACGTCCGAACAAGCCCTACAGCAGTTGCGGGAGGTCATCATACAGCCCGGATGGTGGGACACATTCATTCAGCACCTTAGCATGGAGAAGAGCGTGGACGTGAGTTCGCCCCGCTTTCACATCCGAACTCACAATTGCGAATTCTGACTGACCTGACCTTTTGCGTGCTCGCAATTCGACAGTATCTTGCGGCGGACATCTGCAGTGCGCCCTTCGTTCCTCTCGCTTCTTTCGGCCCTTGCAAGATCGCTGATTCGTGGCAATTTCCTGTCTGCGCAGTGCTCGTCAAGTCCATCTTCCAGATTTTCGAAGATGCCCCATTTGAGTTTGTTCTCCCAGCCGCTGAAGCCCTTCTCGAGGACTCCCGAGACCGGCATAAGCAGCGAGCGGCCGGCGAGCTCATTGGAGGTATGCAGCTTCCTCGTCTGTTGGTGCTTTTTTATGGCGGATCGGCTCGATTTGGCAGAAGCGGCCGCAACACCTCTATGCTTACCTACATTCTCTCATCCCGCAGGAATAGTGCGCGGCAGCAAGCACTGGTCACTGAGCAAGCAGAAGAAGCTCTGGGACTGGCTCTCGCCGAAGCTCCCAAAGCTCTTCCAGTCAATGACAGTAGAGAGTCAGGTCTCGATCGAGATGCTCTGTGAATGTGCGTGATCGCTCAACTCCTCTATCCCAATGCGCTGACGCCGCTAGCTCTGATCCAGACATCCTCAACGCCCGTGACCCGCGCCGCAACCAGCCTCTGATCGAGTACATCACCTCTTTAAGTATCGACGACGAGTCCTCGGAAGCTTTCAACGTCTCGAAGCAGCAGGACCGTGGGTTGCTCTCCGTCTTCGCTCTGGTCGACGGTCACTAAGTCGCGGCTTTCCTCTCTGCAGTCGTCGGCACAGCCATGAAAGCGCTGAGCTGGCGGTTCACTCCCTGGGCCGATAGCTACATTGAGGTGTGTCGTACTTCTTACTCCGAATTGGCCGTGAGCTTACACAGATGCCTTCCCTTCGGGCACCGTTTGCAGATGTACTCGAAGCATATTGCTCACCCGTACCAAGAAGTTCGCACCGTCAGTACGTTCTGCATTTCGCTTCTCTAAGACTCGCTGGAATCTAGCTGAATATGCCCCCCTTCCGCAGTTGCCGACAACCTTCGCGTGTTGTGCGAACTCCGCCTCCACCCTTCCTACTCCTCCGTCGAGGAGTTCCTCCGCGATGCACAGCGGGTTGACGGCACCTCAAAGTCCTTGGTCGCGGTCGACTCGGCTTACGAAGTGAGGATTGACGAGTTCGGTGCGAAGCTTGCCGAATGGAGGGAGGAAAGGAAACCCGCGAGTGAGGGCGCGCAGGCATACGACAAGGCCAGTATGACGAGTGAGTCGTCTTTGCCCATTCGTCGAGGCCTCTTTCCTGCAGAGGAAAGCGCGCTAATCTATCGATACTCTACAGTCTTGACCTGGATCTGGTCGAGTGTCTCCGAGTTCCGGACATCATCCGCGTTCCCCTTCATCACCAAGCTTCTACCCGAGCTATTCAAGATGCAGGAGACCACCGATAACCCCGTACGTTCCCCCGCCTATTTAGCCGCCTTCCCCCTGAGTCGCCTTGTTGTCGCTCTCTCCCGCATTCGTGATCCTCCTGCTGACGTACTTGGCTCAACCCACAGGAACTCACTCGCATGGCCGGCCGGGTTCTTCTCGCCTGCGCTGCGCTGCAATTCCCCGTTCATCTCGTCAAGCCCCTCATGAGACAGTTCATCGACCTCCTCCGTAACTCAAAGAGCTGGCGAACGAGGCTCGACATCATGCTTCCCCTTCAAGGTCAGTTCCTCTTCTCCGCTCCGCCCTCATTGAGCCAAATTTGCTCACACATCGTCTTGCGCTTTTTTTGTTGCCTTGGCCTCGACCCTTACACAGTCTTCTTCTTCCACCACCTCTTCTTCTTGTCCGATGCCACCGTCTCCGACTTGATGGACGCCCTCGTCGCCCTCTTGAGCGACGAGAAGGTCGAGGTCCGGGAAGCGGCGGCCAACACCCTCTCAGGCATCGTGAGGTGCAGTCAGCGAAGCGCTATTGCAGGTTTCATCGCCAAGTTCCGCAAGGTGCTGAAGGAGACGAAAATTCCAAAGCGGAGGGATAAAGAAGGCAAGGAGGTTGCAGGGTACCAGCCGGCGCTGCTTGCTGCTCGTGCGTCGGATTCTCTTGTCCCCTCCGTGCAGTGTTGACCTTTCTGCTTGTCCTGTTTCTGCTCCTTCAGACTCGGCTGTCCTCGGCATCTCCTCCCTGCTCAAAGCTTTCCCCTACGAAGTCCCGCCATTCGTCCCCTCGATCCTCCTCGAAATGGGCCGCCACTCGACTTCGCCGCCGCCGGTCAGCATGACGGTTCGGGCGACGCTGAGGGATTGGAAGGCGAGTCACTCGGACGGGTGGCACGAGGATCAGAAGGCATTCACGTCGGATCAGTTGGTCGAGTTGCAGGATTTGCTCAGTGGAGGGTCGTATTGTAAGCTCTCTCTCTCTCATTCCCTCCGCCCCTGTCTCGTTCATATTGTCTGCCTGCTCTGCTCGAAGCGTCACTAGGTTGACTGATCTTTCTCTTCCCCTTCTGCCCCGCAGATGCCTGAGCGCGGTCCACGGTGACTAGTCTCCCTGTCTCTTTTTGCACTCGGTCGGTGCCTTCCCTTCTCTTGTTTTCGTTGTCCCTGCTGTTGTACAGTATTCGCATGCCGAACCAGTAAATAAGCTGCAATTCTTGACGTAGACAATTACGCTGGACGAGGAGGATGAGGGCGGAGGAGAGAGAAAGAGAGGGAGGGGCTCGCAGTCATGATTCCACTGCGCTCTCTGAATCCTCCTCGAAGCCTCCGATCGATGGGCAAGCGACGTGGGCCTGTCTTATACATGACTCTTTCAGCGGGGGCGGGACGCAGTTGCGCGCATCGTGACGGCGATCAAGGCCTCATTTCGTCGAAGGAACCAAGCATGCAGGCGATGAGCCGACCTCCGTCGTTTTCAGTTGTTTCGCCCCCGCCCATCCTCGCTGGGCTGGCTGCGAGTGATCGTGTCCCTTCCTGTGCCGGTGCAAAGAACAAGAAACTGCGAACCCAATGGCATCACGAGTCTGAAAAGACGTTCTCGCACGACGAGCAGAAAAATCACATAGGTGGGCTTACAGAGCTGGGAGATGGGCTAAGCTGTCAGTCACTTGCTTATCCAAACGATTGAGCTCGCCTGAGAGAGGGTACAGACGCACAACAAACAAGGGTACCATATCTTTTCTAAACTAAACTTGAGCTCCACCTCTGCCTTCCTCCACCCCTTCAACTCTGGCGTCCTCCCTAGCTCGTCGACTCTGCGCTGCGTTGAGTCGAATTTCTCGCCACAGGGTTCGGAGACGGATGTCGGCTATTGGGGGGAAGGGGAGGTGGGAGGTGGATAGGCTGGAGGGATGAGAGGTGGAGGGGGGCTTGGGGGCTGCGGTGGGAGAAGGCCGGGAGCGACGGTGGTCAGACTCGACGCTCGGTCTTGAGGCAAGACATATAGATGGAGCTTACGATACAACGCGTCCACCTCAGCGAATAGGTCCTCCGCCTCACTTCGCTCTTCCTCTTCCTCTAGCTGGGCATACCCTCCCTTGCTTCCCTCGTGCCCTCTTCGCTCCTCCCCCTCCGCCTCGCCCTCGCCTTCCTCCTCCTCGACCTCGCTCTGTGCTTGTTCCCCCAGCAGACCGCCATACTCCCGAGCCGCCTCTCCCACTTCAGCACTTGCTGCGGCGGTCGAGTCGAGATCGCTTGGAACGGTTGCGCCAAAGGAGACTATGACGGTGGCGAGTTGGAGGATCGCGAGGACGAGGTCGAGTAGAATGAGGTGCGTGGTCGATGGGGTATGAGCTGCCAGTGGATCGCGAATCGTAAGGTGTGGGACGGTCAGTGGGAAAAAAAAAAAGGTGGAAAAGGCAAAGAAAGATAAAAAAAAGCTTACCTTGGCCGATAAAATCGAGCAATACCCCACCTTGCGACCACCCCTTGATGCCTTTTGTGCCCCGACTCCCTCTCGAGGCATGCCACCCGACCCCGAGTCCCGTCTCTGGTACCCACAACCCGAGCACGAACGCTCTCAAACTCCTTCCCGGATGAGCTCTTCTCGGGTTTGTGAGTTGCAGTTGTACGGCGACTCGGATGAGGAAGAGGATGAGGTCGTGAGGGCTGAGGAGGTAGAGGTAGAGGGTTAGGATGAAGGAGGTAGTGCTGAGGGAGAGGAGGAGGTGGAGGAGGTGGGCGGTTCGCCTCGGGGTGAAGGCGAGTGGGGAGGCCACGGTGGGCTGTCGAGTGAGCTACGCTTAGGCAGCTGACTCGGGTCGCGGAGGTTGACGAGGCCGAGATGAGGATGAGGAAGCGGTCGTCTGGCGCGAGAGGTTGACTGACCAGTCGGAGGTGACGCTTGTAAGGCTGTTGATGGTTACCTGGCTTGTTATGTCCTGCCGGAAGAGACAAGCAAAGCAAGCGGAGCGACGTTCCCTCATCCGTGTCTGTTACTCCTCATCCACCTCATACAGCTACCGACATGGATCAGGGTAGCACCCAAGCCTCTACCAGCACATCACCATCACCACCCCAGCCCGTCGCACCCACCTTAGCCCCCGCTACCTCAGACCCCCCCACCTCGCTGGCCTCGTCGACTACACCACCTCCAGACTCAGTACCCAAACCTGCACCAGCCTCGCCCGTCTGCTACATTCACTATGGTCCCAGAAGCGTGAAAGCCCGCATCGACCGCGAAGTTCCCCTCGAAGAAATCATCAAACAACTGGCAGCATCGGCTCAACTCGCCGTGGCAGAACCCGCAGCCTTGTTTGCCCTCAGAAAAAAGGAAACGGGCGCACTCGTGACGGAGGAGAACCTCGAACGCATGCTGGCAAAGGGAAACGTGTACGCTTTCTCGTATCTCCGATTTCCTCTTTGGGTGCTGAACTGGTTCGCGCATGCAGATTCGACCTATGCTCCTCTCCTACCATCGAAGCCGTCGAAATGGTCGACAAGCTCTCGTCTTCCGAGCCTGCCGTCCTCAAGCTTGCCACCTTCAGCCTACGGACCCTCATCAAGGATCGCGCTTTTCTCGACGAGTTTATCGCAAGAGGCGGACTTGACGCTCTCCAAGAAGCGATCAGGAAGAGCAGTGGCAACACTCTGGCATACTCCCTGCTCAGTCTGCAGAACCTGCTCGAGCTGGAGGCGAGTGCGTGGACCAGCCTCGAGAAGAGCTTCATTGCCAGAATTGTCGAAATCATCGGTGCGCTGCTCCTCTTCTAGCCTCGTCGATCCGAGTCCCTGCTCAGACTCGTATCGCAGCTACCGAGCCCTTGATCAACATCTCCCGTCCGGCCACGGCCATTCTCCGTCGAATCGCCTCTCAGCCCGCCCCTTCCGCTACACCCCTTCCCTCCCTCCAATCTCCCAATCCAGATCGCGAGTCACCCGATCCATCCACCACTGCAGACTCTTCAGGATTCGCTACCGTCTACTCGCAGGTTCTCCTGCAGCCCAAGTTTCTCGGCATCGTTATCGACCGACTGGGGTCGGGCGATGTACCGGTTACGGAGGTCAGCCTGGGACTGCTCGAGACGCTGCTGAGAGGGGCGAACGAGGTTGGGGACTTGAGGCTGTCGGATGAACTGAATCGACTGAACGCGTGGAAAGTGGTCGGGGTGCGCCTTTCGACTCTCCCTTTCTTCGAGACGGCAGGCTGACGCACACTTCCCTCTCCGTCGACGACCGCAGAAACCCCTGACTACACCTGCCGTGACCTCCTTGCCTACCCTTCTCACGCTGCAAGACGCCCTGTCCGCCTCGCTGCACCAACAACTGCTCACCCCGCTATCAACTTCGAACTACACCTACTTCGACTCGATATGGATCGCGTCAGGGTTGGAGGATACGGATGAGACTCTGAGATGGCGAAGACTTGGGTTTCAGACTGAGAGCCCACAGATGGAGTTTGAGGAGACGGGCGTGTTGGGGTTGAAGATGCTCGCGAGGTATGCAGGGGAGGAAGAAAACGAGTTTGCCACGGTTTGTCCTGCATCAACGTCCCTGCGCCCCTGAAGTGCTTCTCACGAACTTTCTTTCTCATTTCTAGACCATTTCCGATCAATTCACTCGACCCTCGAACCGACGCTGCCCTATCGCGACAGTCTCCTCCACCGCCCTCATCCTCCTCGCCACCCACTTTGACGTCCTCTCCCCCCCTCCTGCAATCCCAGCAACCACCCCAAATCCCTACCTCTTCCGCCTCCCCGAGCTACATTCGCTCGTCGTGCAATTCTTCTTGCGCATGTGGAGCGATAGTGGCGCTTCTACCGCTATGCATAACGGTCAAGGCGGGGATTTCGAGCGACTGACCAGGTTGGCCGCAAGTCAGGTTGCTTTCGTCCTGGCCTCACCTCCTTCTGGAGGAGGAGCTGGAGGAGCCGGAGGGGAGGGAAAGAGTTGGTCCAAGGTTAGGCAGGAGTTCCTAAGCGCCGATTACAGAACGGTGAGGGAGAGGCAGGTTAGGAAGATGGAGATTGAGGATGATATTCTCAGTAAGGCGCCTGTGCGGTACGTTTTGCTCTTCTGATGTTTCACCTTGGGCCGTCTTTTCTTTCTTTCCTGGTATTCTGTACTGACTTCTCCTTACGCGCCTCGCAGAAACCTTCGCGGCCGCCTCTACCTCGAATCCTACGAGTTTGTGCGAGCGCAACGAATAGCCTGCCTCCACGAAGGCTCGTGGTTTCAGGTCGTTCCTACCCCGAACAATGGAAAAAAAAACTCGCAACAATCGGGAGGAGCACGGCGGTGGCGGTTCTATCGGTTGACAGCGAATCGCAGAGCGTTGCATTGGGTTGAAAGTGGGGAGAAGGTACAGGTTAGGCCGGGGATTGATGACTTGCCGGAGAGAGGTGGGCCTTTCCCTCTGCTGTTCCACGGTCGCGAAGGCACTGATATATATTTCTCTGTAGTCGATGTCTCCGCCATCACCGATGTCGTGTCTTCCACCGCCAGCGGTCTGCAGCGTCCACCCCGCCCCTCGTCGAGCGGCAACCGTCCCTCGAGCGGCCACCGTCCCTCATCCTCCATTTCGCGACCCCTGCAATCTCAAAACCGCATCAGTATTCTCTCTCGCGCCTCCTCCGACACCGTGACGCATCCATCCGGCTCATCCGCCTCCACACCCACCTCCCTCACCTTCACCCTACACCTCTCCTCCTCTCCCCCCATGACCCTCCTCGCCCCCTCCCCTACCGTCTACTCAGAATGGGTCGACGGACTGGCCCTCCTTCGACCTGAAGGGAGTATCTCGACTCGACAAACAGCAGATTACGTTCAGGCTCTGACGGACATTGGAGTCAAGATTAAACTGCTGGATTTGAGTGGCGAGAGGGTGGAGATTCCGGCTGGGGTCGAGGTTAATGCTGTGCCGAGGAGTACGGAGTTTTGGTATGCTGATTCGTTGTAGGTCGCGCGTACGCGAACTTGTTGCCGTTGTAACGCTTTTTCTTCCTCATCTCGCTGTGTGTGCGGACTTTTCGACGTGTGTGCTGACTAGCTGACACTGCCTACGTCCCGTCGACCTGAAGGGTCACTACGGGACAGCGCGAGGACTGCGGGCTCCGACGGGGCTGTGCCGTTGCACCTTTCTACCCTTTCCATGCGCGACTTCTCTCTCCAGAGTTCTGTGTCTCACGGAGGCAGGTTCCGACATCGGATTGCGCGCATCGAGCGCTGCCCCGCGCAATGACCCCGTTCGACAGCTGCTCTTCTTGTTACGTAGGCCTCGAGAGTTTCCCTTTCTTTCCTCCGACTTTCCTCCTCGTTTGTAGCAAGTGCCGGCGCGCGTGAAGAAGTGAGTGAAAGGATCGTCGACCGTTCCTCTCGCTGTCTTGCTGCTGTCCCCGAGCAGGAAACACGCTAACGTTTTCTACCCTCTTTCTCCCCCACTGTCTCTCCCTTCTCCTGTCTGCTGCTCGCCGTCTCATCGTTCTGTCTATCCACCTCGAGCAAGATCCCATCAAATGCTGTCCACTCGTTCCCTACTCTCCCTCGCCCTCCTCGCCCTCGTCGGGTCGAGCATCGCAGCTCCCGCGGACCAGCAACAACAAGTTGAGAAGAGGGAACTTCCGTCAAAGACTGTCAACCCGGACTTTTGGTACGTCTACCTCCTCCATTCACAGCAAGTAGACCGTGCTGAACTCCTGTGTACGACGCTAGGACTTCGAGGGTGAGTTGTAAACATTCCCTTCCTCCCACCCAACCCCCCCGCGAAATCTGGTTTCCGACCGGACTCCGAAGAGGGCAGATGTGGGGGAGATAAGTGAGAGAGAGAGAGGGCTGATGGAACAATTGACTGTGCGCAGCCTATCAAGCGTGAAGAGAAGGCAGAGGATCTCAAGGCTGCGTTTTGGTACGTCCTCTTCTTCGTTTTCGGGAAGTGCAAGGGGGAAAAGATTGAGCTGACCTAGGCTCTTTTCTTTCATCACAGGACTACGAGGGTGCGTCGACCTTGGTTCCCAAGCTTAGCGAAAGCGCGCGACTAACCAGGACTCGTCCTGACAGCCCATCAAGCGCGCTGCTGCCCCCGCTGCCGAAGAGCCTAAAGCCGCTTTCTGGTACGTTGCCTCTCAGACGATGTGGCGTGTCTTTACTTACCAACCGAGGGCTCGGCTTCGCAGGACTACCCGCCCGATCAAGCGCGAGGCGAACGCTGAGGCTGCTGAGCCCGCGCCTGCGTTCTGGTGCGTCTCTTTGTCTCTACTCGTGCTCTTGAGCTGTGCGCTGACACTGCGGATACCTGCAGGACTCCTCCCGTGCGCTAATCCCACCCGCATCCGGATTGTCTGCTTACCAGACTTACCTTTTCTTTTCCTTTCTCCACCTTGCCCATTCTGTAGCCCATCAAGCGCGCTGCTGCCCCCGCTGCCGAAGAGCCTAAAGCCGCTTTCTGGTACGTTGCCTCTCAGACGATGTGGCGTGTCTTTACTTACCGACCGAGGGCTCGGCTTCGCAGGACTACCCGCCCGATTAAGCGCGAGGCCGACGCTGAGGCTGCTGAGCCCGCGCCTGCGTTCTGGTGCGTCTCTTTGTCTCTACTCGTGCTCTTGAGCTGTGCGCTGACACTGCGGATACCTGCAGGACTCCTCCCGTGCGCTAATCCCACCCGCATCCGGATTGTCTGCATCCCAGACTTACCTTTTCTTTTCCTTTCTCCACTTTGCCCATTCTATAGCCCATCAAGCGCGCTGCTGCCCCCGTTGCGCCTGCGTTCTGGTGGGTCTCTTTGTCTCCACTCGTGCACTTGAGCTGAGCGCTGACACTGCGCTACCTGCAGGACTCCTCCCGTGCGCTAATCCCAACCGCACCCCGATTGTCTGCATCCCAGACTTACCTTTTCTTTTCCCTTCTCCATTTTGCCCATTCTATAGCCCATCAAGCGCGCTGCTGCCCCCGCTGCCGACGAGCCTAAAGCCGCTTTCTGGTACGTTGCCTCTCGGTTGATGTGGCGTTTCCTTACCTACTGACTGAGGGCTTGGCTTCGCAGGACTACGCGCCCAATTAAGCGCGAGGCGAACGCTGAGGCTGCTGAGCCTGCGCCTGCGTTCTGGTGCGTCTCTTTGTCTCCACTCGTGCTCTTGAGCTGTGCGCTGACACTGCGGATACCTGCAGGACTCCTCCCGTGCGCTAATCCCACCCGCATCCGGATTGTCTGCATCCCAGACTTACCTTTTCTTTTCCTTTCTCCACTTTGCCCATTCTATAGCCCATCAAGCGCGCTGCTGCCCCCGTTGCGCCTGCGTTCTGGTGGGTCTCTTTGTCTCCACTCGTGCACTTGAGCTGAGCGCTGACACTGCGCTACCTGCAGGACTCCTCCCGTGCGCTAATCCCAACCGCACCCCGATTGTCTGCATCCCAGACTTACCTTTTCTTTTCCCTTCTCCATTTTGCCCATTCTATAGCCCATCAAGCGCGCTGCTGCCCCCGCTGCCGACGAGCCTAAAGCCGCTTTCTGGACCACCCGCCCGGTCCGCAAGCGTGTCCTCGTCGAGGAGTAAAGGCAGGAAACCCACAAGTGCGTGATGATCCTTTGTCCTCGCCTTGGTTGGTGACTGACCGAAGACCTCCCGCAGAATGAACATCCCTGCACCCTATCGTCCCTTCATTCTTACTCCTTGCAGAACGTTCTGAAGTCAATTTTCTCTTTTCTCTTCTCGTTTTCTTTCTGTGTGTGCATGGTTCCTATTCACGGGGTTCGGTGTCCTTCGATCCGTCTTATACTTTCTGTGTAGATAGACTTCCTCTCCACTCTCTCTCAAATGCGCAATGTGAAGGCTGGCATGCCGTATTTTCTTTTCCTCTCCGAGTCTCCAGTCAGCCGGAGGATATCGCGCTTCCATCGCCTTCGACTGCTGAAGACTCGGGCTTCCCCTTGCACTGTTCGAGGGGTAGCGAGCGGCATGGGCTAGTTGAGAGCGGGGGGGGGGTCAAGTTAATATTGCTCACGGCGGGAGGCGTCGTCTACAACGAACAGAGAGCTACAACACAGCAAAACGCGGAATCGACACTCCGGCAATAGATCCGGCCGACGAACGTTGGCATTCACGATCTCCGGCTCCTCTCGCTTGAGAAGGACTGAGCTGCTCCACACCTACCGCACACTCTCAAGTAGGCTACCTGAGCATCCCCGCCGTCTCGCCCCGCCCTACGCGCCTCTCTACACTCACCTGAGCAAGATGACCTCGACGATCCCACCCTCTGGCCTCTCGTCCAAGTCGAAGCGAGCTTCAGGATGGCTCAGCAGTGCCAAAGCGACTCTCAAGTCAAAGGGAACTAGCAGCTCGACCACGCAAGCCCCTCCTGGCAAGGGAGAAGGGGGAGGCTCCACCTCGGCAACAGCAGCATCAGGAGCGGGAAGTGGATCGTCCAGTTCAACCAGCGGCTTTGGGGCGGCTATGACTAGGGTTTTGAGTGGCGGAGGAGGGAGTTCGGCCAAGTCTACGAGTTTGAAAGGGAAGGAGCGCGCGCTTGAGGGTGTTAGCGAGGAGGGGCAGCAGGTTGAGATGCCCTCTATCGCTCCTCGCAAGATCTGGGGTGCAGTGGAGGATGAGTGGCCTTTGTACTCGTGCGTCCTCTCATCTCTTACTTGCTGCACACCTCCGTTGACACTGGGTCGTGCAGGTGCCGTCCTGCCGATTACGAGATTGGCGCTCCGGTCGGCTTTGGAGCGTCCTCTGTCGTTCACCTCGCGACGTTCTGTCCCGCCAACGTCAAGCCAAAACCCAAGCCGATACGCTGTGCGGTCAAGATTATCGATGTGGACAAGATGAGCAGTTTAGGGGATATTGATCGGTTGAGAAGGTGCGTTTCGGCGTTTGCTAGCTCATCTCCTCAGAAGTCGCCTTGTCCGATCGGGTACCCTTATCAAGGATTCAAGCTAATGACTTTGTTCGCCACAGGGAAACGCAACTCATGGCCTTGTCGAAGCATCCGAACGTTTTGCGTGTTCGAGGTGAATGGATTGAAGGGAGTAGGCTGTATATCGCGGTGCGGTATATGACGCATGGTATGTACTCTCTCTGGAGCCCCATCAACGCTGTCTTTGCTCACGCGAATCGATCGGGCAGGTTCCCTTCTCGACATTTCTCGCTACGCCTTTCCCGATGGTTTCTCTGAGGATGTCTGCGCGACGGTTCTGAAGCAGGCACTGCAGGGCGTGCTTTACCTACATCAGAACGGTACGTTCCCTTCCCTAGCAGGCTGTACCAGCCTATGCTCACCTGCTTTCTTCGCAGGCTGGATTCACCGCGACATAAAAGCTGCCAATTTACTCGTCGACGGTAAGCTGCCTTAGCCTACGAGCGTATAGCATTTACTGATACGAGATTGAATACAGAGGATGGCACCGTTCTTCTCGCCGACTTCGGAGTTTCCTCGTCACTCTTTCCGGAAGGCGCACCTCGACCCGAACCGAAAGAAGGCGTAACAGCACCGACGCTGGCGCCGAGGAAGAGCTTCGTCGGAACACCGTGCTGGATGGCGCCTGAGGTGGTCGAGCGGCGAGAATATGACTCGAAAGGTGCGCTTCTGTCCTTCCCCTTCAGATGCATCCGGAGTTGACGCCGCCGGCCCTTCGTGCAGCCGATATATGGTCCTTCGGCATCACTGCCCTTGAGCTTGCGTCGGGCCGCGCGCCCAACTCGCTCTATCCGCCAGCTAAGGCGCTGAGCAAGACGATTCTCGACGCACCTCCTCAGCTGGACCGCGAAGGCGGGAAGTACAAGTACACCAGGGCTTTTGCCGAAATGATCGAGAGTTGTCTGGTCAAGGACCCCAGCAAACGGTGAGCTGCACTTCCCGCTTGCAACTCTGTCGGCGAAACAAACTGACCTTGCTTACTGGCTTAGCCCGACCGCCGAAAAGCTTTTGCAGCATCCTTTCTTTAAGACCGCCAAGAGGAACAACTTCCTCGTGCCAGCTATTCTAGAAGACTTGCCACCGCTTGAGGACCGACAACAGCGGCGTGCGTTCGGACATCTCCGTTACCTTCCCCCTTGGCTAATATCGACCCTTTCCGCAGGTCGTAAACCCTCTCAGCAAGGCTGGGATACGATCGGCTCCTGGAACTTCACCGCTACCGTACCAAACACCCCCGTCGGCGCAAAAGGTTTCGACCCCTTTGCTCACTTCGACTCCGCACCTTCACCTCTCAGCTCTGTAGCCCAACGACGTTCCTCTTCTTCCACACAAGCCCGCGCCTCGACCGACCTTCGCGGTACTCTACTCTTCGGAGGCGCAGCAGCAACACCTCCATCTCGCAGCATGGACCGAAGGCGAGAAGGCTCGAGGGCGTCTTCTCACCGCAGAGGCCTCAGCGTCGAGTATCAGGACAGCCCGCCTATCAGCCCGTTGACCCAGAACGGGTTCTCGCTCAGCGGTAGCGTGCACTTTGAAGAGCCGGAACCAGCGGAGCGGGGTTCCGCAGCGGGTGATGACGAGAGTAGGAAAGGGGTTGAGGGACGAGAGGTGGAGGTGGAGGTGCCGTCTTAGAGGCCGTTCACAGCCATGAGCCCTTAATAATTCTCCATGAGTGGTTTCTGCTTCTCTGTTTCCTTCCGGTCGATTGCCGGCTTTTCTTCTTTCGGCGACGTACCGCGCGATCCAGTTAGGAGTCTTGAGGCGGCGGAGCGGACCGGATTCTTCTTGCCTCTGTGGCCATGCTTCTGTGGGGTTCTTGTTTATCTTGAGCCTGTCGAACGTCACCTCCAGCTCACGCTGTGTCTGTTTCGCTGTTTACGTGTTCTTGCTCTTCCTCTCTCGACTCACAAGGCCTCGATGTTGCGGTCTATTCCCTTGCAGCCCCCCTGTACGTCCCTTCTCCTCGGATCTTGCTATCCTCGCTGACGTCCCCTTTCCGAACCCCAACACAGCTTTTTTTTTCTTTCTGTCGCGTTCCGCTTCGCTAAATGTCCTCTTCCTCCCTTGCATCAACGCTTCGCTAGTCGCGAGTCTAGCAGAGGGATGGTCCTTCAGCGCCACCCATCATCCATTCCCTCATCTTCGTCTCGTACTTTTCCTCCCTCCCAATCCATCACTGCCTCGGCAGAACATTCCACTACGCCGCGGACCCTTTCATCCCTCAAGCACTTCAACTCGATGACGACTTCGTCAGCCCCGCCATGCCCTCCGACTCTGTTGCCATCATTCGCCAGTGGACGCCAGCTCCCGCCTCCTCGCCCGACAACCTTTTCCAGCGATCCTCGCGAGTTTACACATGCCTCTTCGGCGTGCTCGACTCATTCAGCAGGTCAGAGTGCTCATGGAGGCCGAGGTGCGGGACCGAGACGACCACCTTCACCAGCGATTTACGGTCCAGGAGGAAAAATCGCTGCCGGTTTCTCTTCCTTCCCGACAACTCAGCTCGGTGCTCGTCGACCGCCTTCCACAGCGACACCAATCGAATGCAGTGGCGAGGGGCCCTCGAGAACGGGGCTGCCGTCCGTAGCGTCTGCCGGAACCCGACTGGTCCGCTCATCCTCCTCTCATACCTTGAGTCACTCGCTTGCCCCGCCTTCAGCCGTTTCCTGCCTCTCCTTTCCCTCCCAGCAACCTCGGCGACCCGCGTCTCCCACTCCGAGAGGCGGCAGCGTCGGCCGACCCCTTCAAGCCCCTCTCCCTGCCACTTCTCGCATTCGTCGCAACTCGCAAGTCGAGCCTTCTTCACCCACTCTCGCTTCCCTTCCGCCATCTCCTTCGGCTCCAGCTCTGGGTCGACCTTCAGAGCGTCACTACTCCGCCCGGCTGAACGATGCAGGCTATCGCAGCCTCGTACGGCGGTCTTCCTTCTCGGCCATGGAAATCTCGCCAACGACGACTGATCCGCCCCGCCTGCCTCTTTCTGCTCTCTCCTCGGCGGCGAAGGGTGCAAAACCTCGTGCTCCCCTCTCCGTCGGCTCCTCTCACACCAGCTTTTCCTCTGCCTCTCCCTCTCCCTCTCATACCTCCTCCTCCCTCAATCGCCGCCCCTCCCTCCAAGCCCACCCCTCCTCCCTCTCCTCTCCCCAACGTCTTCCAACCTACTCCCCCTCCATACCTTTGACGAACCGTCCCTCCTCCCCCCACAGACGGACAACGTTCTCCAGTACGGAACTGAAAGCGCTTCAATGTCTTTGGAATAGTGGAGCGTATTATCCGAGTCAGGGGCAGGTGGAGGAGGTTACGGACAAGACGGGGTTGACCAGGACCCAGTGCGTCGCCTTCCTTACTCTGGCCTTCCTTTCCACTGGGACGTTCTGTGTCTCCCCATTACTGACGAAGAGACTTGACGCCCTTTCTCCGGCCGGTCTTGCAGGGTGCGCAACTGGTTCGCTAATAAACGCCAAAGAGTAACGGGGGAGGAGAAGCAGAAAGTCATCCTCATGGGCAAAGAACTCGCCGTCGCTTTCTAGACATCCTTGTACCGTGCGGTTCTCCCTCCAGCTGCCATACCCTGCAGCCTCTTCGCCCGCTGGTCCTGACATGACTGATTTATGGTTGTGCAGAGATTCCCGATCTAGTACCTCCTCAAAGTGCATAGCGATTCTTTTCATTCCCCGTTCCGGATCTATACCCTTGTCCCTCTGATTCCCCCCATCGTAACCCTAGATAAACATCCTCCAACTCGTCCCTTAGATCAAGCGAGACTGTAATCTAGACATCGCATGTGCATGCTCTGCTGTCGTGGCGTTTTCTTCGGGGGAGAAAAGGACAGTTGCGAAGGTCAGGTTTCGCCACGGAAGACTGCTGGAGCGGAACCTTGAGCTCGAAAGTGTACGTATGAGCGAGCAAGTTCAAGGCAGCAGTCCGAATGGGCTCGACAGGCCAGGTCGGCTGGGTAAAGATAGCTAGTTAGGAGGAGGGAACAGCATGAGAGATGGCCTCACACCTCAAACTCGCATTCCGATAGCTACTCACGTCCCATGTCTCCCCCTCGCCTCCTCCAGCATCCTTACCACCTCACCCGCAAACTCCTGCACCTCCCTCCTCTCCCCCTCCGAACTCTCCAACGTCCTCCTCCCAACGTCCCTCTTTCCCCCTCGACCTCCTCTACCACCTCTACCTCCCCTCGCCCCTCGTGCTCTCTCCCGCTCCTTCTCTGCTTCTACTCGAGGATCGACTACACCTGTTGCGAAACGGCGGGAGGTATCTGGTCGGTAGATTGCGTTTGCAGGGTCGGCGGGGAGACCGAGGAGGACTCGGAGGGAGGCGGGGCGGGCGTGGTGTGGGAGTTGAAGCAGTCGGTTCAGAGGGATTTGGAGGTCGGGACGGGTCAAGAGTGAGCGGATTAGGGGAGAGGTGGCTGCGCGACGTCCGATGTACAGAAGGGGAAAACGAAGTAAAAGGACAATGAGCTCACAAGCTCCCGTGTGCCAATCCTGCTCGTACTCTGAGCCTCAGGCAGACAGTTTGAAGGAAGGTATGGAACTCGAGCTCACCGATCGCCTCGAGTTCGAAATGTCGCAAAGGCTTGACATCGTCCCTCTGTAGCGGATCCGCCCACAAAGTCGGGTCAGGGTCCCCGGGCCAGTGTAAGTTCCTGAGCCGCTTCCGAGGACGGTCGTCGTCTGGTTGCGTCTTTTCTGCGCGGGCAAGGCATGTGTCAGCATGCGTAAAGCGGCCGGAAGGGAGATGGACGAACCAGTTGAAGGTAGAAGTGAAGGCGGTTGAGGTTGATAGGACTGGGACGAGTGGCAGCCCTCCTGTTTGTGTTGCTTGAAGCAGACTACAGAACAGCTTTACGAGTTGATCGAGAGTCAGCGAAAGTGATTCTTCAGATTGATGAGGCGGAGGAGAACTCACTAAGGAGCACCGTCTACGGGACAGGCGTAGCGGCCAGAGTCCTTTTTTGAGCAGACTTTGCAGGGTGGTAGCTTAGCTGGTGCCATTATGTGACTCGACCTTCCAAGTTGGTGCGAGAGAAAGACCCGAACAACGACGAACATAAAGTTGCACGCGCAGCAGCGGTCGCTTCTTGCGACAGACAGCAATGAAGCAGTACTACGTAGCTAACAAGACGCGCTCATACGCGCTGGTGCAATCCCTGTGGCGAATGAGAACACTGCAAAACCAAGAAAGATTACAACTCGAAACCCTATACTGCGCTAAGGTCCTTCCCCTTCATTGCCAGCAGCCTATCACGAGTACATGTTGCTGTTGTTGTCATCACCTCCCGAACCGCGACCACCACGACCACCTCCGCCGCCCATTGCGCCGCCGAACTGTTCGGCCATGCGGCGCATGCTAAGAGAGGAGAGGGACGAGTCAGCAATGTTGCATGGATACAAGTAGCACAGCGGACTCGGGAAGAAGGCGGAGGTAAAGAGGAAGAGGTATGGAGGAACCGAAGAAGGGAAAAAGGCTCACGTCGGGTCGTTCATCAACGCGTTCATGTCCGGCATACCACCGCCACCACCGCCCATAGAATTCATCATCTGTTGCATCATCGGGTTCTGCGTGTGAAAGTTCGGTGGGCGGGTCAGCAGTCAGTCTGGCTAGACGAGGAAACGACGTGGGATACCGCGTACGTTCATGATTTGGTCGAGACCGCCGTTCTGCATCATCTGCTGAGCCATGTTCATACTGTAGGAACGGATGTGGGTCAGCCTACATCGTGGTGCAACAGGACGCATAGAAGAGAGAGGCGAGGCGCAGACTCGCAAGAAGTGGGGAAACGGTGCAACTTACATTGCCGGGTTGTTCATCATGTCTGCGAGGCCGGGCATGCCAGCACCCATGCCGGGGAAGCCGGGACTGTGCGGGGACATCAAGCCAAATCAGTTTGATTGCCCCACGAAGAGGCAGAAAAGCTGAACGGCACGGGAAGTCTATACGCACATTCCGCCCGCACCTGCACCCGCTCCGCCCGACGGCGTCCCACTCCTCTCTACTTCACTAGTCCCCTCCTCGGCACCGGCAGCCGAAGCAGAACCCGCGGGGACCTTACTCCTGGCCGTGCTCAACGAGCTCTTCATGGTCGCATTGTTGGGGTCAAGTTCGAGACCCTTCTCGTAGGCGTCGACCGCTTCTTGGTACTCGCCGATGGAGAAGAGGGCGTGGCCGAGACGGGAGTAGGCTTTGCTGAAGGTGGGGTCGATGTTGAGGGCTTCGCGAGCGTCGGAGACGGCGGACGAGTGGTCCTGGATCTGAGAGTAGGCGGCGGCACTGAGGGAAAAGGGAAGAAACAGATAAGTACATTCCTGAGAACCAGGTTGGAAAGGGGAAAAACGATGAGCGAGCCCCGACTTACCGGTTACTCCAGAACACCGCATTAGTCGCATCCTTCTCGATCGCCTCCCCGTATGCCTTGATAGCTCCCTGATAATCCTTCTTGGCCATCAACTGGTTTCCGCGAGTCTTGGCCGCATCTGCCTCTTTCTTGTCTTCTGCGGTGGGCTCTTTGACGGTACTTGCGGCAGGGGCAGGGGCGGAAGCGGCGACCTACAGAGACGCGAGTCAGCATGATGAGCTGGTTGGAGTAAAGATGCACACGGAGAGTAAGGGGCTCTAGACGGACCTCGTCGAGGAGAGCGGGCAACGATTTGCCGACGCCAAACGCCTGCTTGTCCTGCGAAGACTCGGTCGAGACGCCGAACGCCTCAGCAATGCACTGGACTAGGGGATGAACAGCACGTTAGGTCGTATGGGAGCAAGATGCGAGATGGGGGAACTTACCAGCAACCTCGACTCCTTCCTTGTCGTCTGACTTGATAGCACCGTTGGTGAGAGATTCCTCGAGGAAGCTGAGGACAGCAAAGGCAGCTCGCTTGGTTGAAGTGGCGGAAGCCATTGGGGAAGATGATGATCGAAGGTGATGAGGGGGGAAAGTAACTATTCGGGCAAGAGCGTTGCTAGACAGCGGCTGAAGGGTATCGACAAGTCACGCGTGAGCTGTTGTATAGACTAGATAACGTGGATCTAGCTGCAACGAGTTGTGGTGGAAGCTACACAACTTCCGGTTCCACCACCTTCCCAAGGTTACGACGTCTACCTCCATCTCCTACTTCTGCCACGTAAGCTCGATCGCCGCGACGAGACTACGTCCATCAGGCCTCCCCCCAAGTCTCACCGCAGACGAAGCCAGATCTACCTGTTCGAACCCCTCATCTTCACTTGAAACGAGGAGATAGTGACGGAACAAATGCAATGCAATTCCCACGGGGTATGCAGCGACTACGCGCAGAACAACACACCAGAGCAGAAGCCAGATACAAGTCCAGCGGAAGAACGAAAGAGGGGAATCTAGCGAAATGGCAACGGGAAAGAGGGGAAAAGGGATGGCGGTGCCACCAAGGATGCTGGCGGCTCGGCGCGGGATAGCACCTCACACTGCAGGGATCAGTAGTGCTCAAACGACCTGATACTGCCCGTCTTGGGTCGGATCGGCGACAAGATCCCTTCGGCAAACATGTCGAGGTCGTCGGCGTCCTTGACCTTCTTGCCAAGTTTCCTGCGAGTCGACGGCTCAGTCAGTCGAGAAGCTCGTGATAGCTATAGATGACAACTGACATCCTTGTCTCAACAGGACAAGGAAGGAAAGAGGGAAAGAGAGACAGAACACCACACACCTCTTACTCTTCTTGTTTTTACTCCCCGACTGAATCACCATACTCCTCTCCAGCCCCATTCCGAACTCGTCCACATCTTCATCCGCATCGGGGTACTCCCCATCTTCCGTCTCAGTGCCCGGAGAAGGGGCGACGTTCTCCTTTTCCCCATTTCCTGAGCCTTGTTTGCTCGGGGAAGTTGGAGATATAGCGGGCGCCGCGGGGGTCTTGACTGGTGAGAAGGTGTCGAAGGATTCGTCTGCTGGGTCGACGGGTTGGCGGGAAGAGGTTGAAGCCGGGGTAGAATCGACGTTGGGTTTCTTGTCGGACGAGTGACTCGGAGAGGGTTCGTATTCGTCGGCGTTGGCCTCCTCTCCTTCCACATAATCGTCACCACCGTCCTCGTCCTGCTCCTCCCCCTCAGCTTCTTCGAAACTGCTCCCCTCCTCCCCCTCAAGCTCCTCCAACTCGGTCAACTCTTCCTCCTCATGCTCATCCCCCTCCTCCACTTCGTCATCAATGAACGAGTTGCGACTGACTTCTTCGTCCGATCCGCCGAGTTCTTCAGTCGCCCGCGAGAGGTTGATTACGCTCTCGTCTTCTTCTTCTTCTTCTTCTTCTTCTTCATCCTCCTCTCCTTCACCGTGCTCAACCTCCGAACCTTCCTCACTTTGCTCCGTCAGCCTCGAGAGGTCGCCATCGCCTTCAGCGTCTTCGTTGTAGGTATCGTTACCGATCTTCAAGTTGCCCATTTGCTGAGAAACGACAGAAGTGTCTCCTTCTTCATTTTGCGGCTGAGCAATTGACGAGCCTTCCGGCATGGCGTCTACCTCTGCCTCGCTGACCTCGGTCAGGCGGGACGAGTCTCCGTCGGTTGCGTCGTGCTGCTCTTCCAGTCTGGTAGAAGACGGGGCTTGTTCGGCTTGTGCATCGCAAGTGTTATGGGCGAGAGGTGAAGGCGATTTGGGCGCCGATGATGAGATGAGAGGGACTGGCGAAGCGGCGGCGAGAGGTGAAGGGGAGTGCGAGGCGGCAACGTGGACCTTGATACGGGCGGCGAGGGGAGAGGCCTGCGGCTCAAGAGACAAGTCCATGTCAGCGGTTTGCCGATGTGAGCGAGAAACAAAGTGGCACAAGAGGGAAGGGTTACGCACTGCAGACTCGGTGATACTGACATCAGCGTCCATCGCTTCTTCCCTATCACCTCCTGGCAACAACATCTTCTCTACCTCGCCGCTCTCGCCTTCGCCTTCTTCTTCGTCCTCTTCCCCGCTCTCGTCCGAGTCATCGTACACTGTCGAGGGCGTGACCGACCCAAGGCGGTTGATCATGGCGTTACGTGCAGGAGTCTTAGCTGCTTGAAGACGGGTAAGGATATCGAGCTTGGCGTTGAGTTTGTTCTCAGCCTCGATGGCCTGTCGTAGGGAGTTCATTGATCAGTTCCGGACTCCCTCGGCAGGATCAAAAGCGAGATAGAGACGGGACGCACCTCCTCCCTCATCCTCTCTTGATAATGCCGCTCCATGTCGAGCATCTTCCCTTCATACTCCTGCACAACCCGTTTCCTCGCATTCGCCTCGGCAAGGACCGTGCTCATCTGGGACTCGAAGAGCTGCAGCGACAGAGCAACGTAAGCGAGGGAGAGAGAGTCTCAGGACAGGCGTGCGGAGGAGGGGAGAGGGAGGAAGCGTACGGCGGTACGAAGAGCGCTCAACTCGTCCAGCAAGGCGTTGACAAACTGATCTTCGCCCTCATCTTCTTCATCGTCCGAGGCCTCTTCTGCGTCAAGACAACAAGCGTCTCAATCAGTTCTTGTCCCCTGAAAAGCATCTGAGCACCGAAGCCGAGGCAAAGTCCGCCTGACCTTCGTACATGACGTCTTCCTCCTCGGCCCCTTCGACCAAACTCAACCTAACCACCCTCTTGACACTCTCGCTCTTCTTCGGCCCCCCACCCGCAAGAACGAGCTCCGTCTCCCCCCGTCCCTCCTGCTGCTCATTCTCCTCCTCTCCCTCCTCCTCAATCTTCTTCTCCCGTTCCTTCCCCTTCTCCTTCTCTTTCTCCTTCGAGGGAAGGACCAACGCATTCCCATTCCGTTGAACGGTCATGACCCCCCTCGCGACTGCTGAGAACTTCATGACATGAGAGTTTTCGTCATATGAGGTCGAGTAGGGGTTGATGTTGACAATCATGACCTGTTGAAGAACGAAAAGTTGACGAATCAGAGAGAGGCGGCGTGGGAGGGACGATGCACCCGGGCCGGAGCAGGAAGAGGGGAGAGAGGGCGGGAGACGTACAGCTTTGCCTTCGCCGATGAAGAAGGATTGGAACATCTCGGTGAGTTTCGAGTGTCGGAACGGCACAATAGCAGGCTGCTCGTGACATTGTCAGTCCCAGCTTCAGTCGACAACCCACAACAGAAGCGAAAAACAAAACAATAGCGCAAACATACCTTCCTCCCCTCGCCCCTCTCCTGATTCTTCCTCAACACCTCCATACATTGACCAAGCACCATCAAGCTCTTATTGATATTCCCCGCCTCTTTCAACCTCTCCCCCGTAGTCTGCGTATTCTGAACCCTCTCCGACCCAGCGAGGTCCACGACCGAGAACTTGCTCGTTACGCTGTGTTCCGGCGAGGCAGAGGAAGAGGATGAGCCGCGAGGGGTTCGGACAAGTTTGATGCTGAAGATTGAGTGGGAGCGAGAGGAGGCTCGGTTGGCGAGAGTGGAGAAGACGCGGCGGTTAGATTGGCCTTGGAGGAGGACGCGGTGGGCTTCCTGTGCACCACGAGGCGGAGAACGATCAGTATCTGCTTCTCAAGCTATCGGAAGCAGGTGCAAAACCTTCCGCTCGCAACGCACCTCAGCACTTGTAACCCTAACCTCTCTCAACCCCCCAACAACCTTCGGCTGAGCCCCACTAGCTTGCTGAGCCTTATGGTCCGCCTTCAAGCTCAAAGCACTCCGTTTGACCGTCGTAAAGTTCTTGAAGAGACCCTTGAGCATCCCACCGCCGCCAGTGGAGATGGTCGACGATGTCGAGACTGCAGGTACGGGAAGAGGGGATTCAAGTAGGTCGTAGATCTTTTCGTTGTAGATTTCTGAATCTGTGCGGAGACGGTGGCCCACCATCGTCAGTCGTGCCCCTGTGGTAGAGAAGCCTGAGGAAGGACGCAAGGTATCACGCACATGAGACGTAAACAGCATACTCGAATCCATCGTCAACGGGGATGACTGCGCAAAGACGGCCAAATCTACAATCAGTATCTCGCCAATCTGGAGCCAGCAGAAACCTGGAGCTTGACCGCAAGCGTACCTTCCTGCCTCTCGCCCATCGGCAAACTCTCCTTCGCCCCTAACCCTTTCAAGCTAGGCTTAACCGGCGTAGAATGCATCGGTTGCTGAGCGCCGCGTTTGCCGTTCATAGCAGCAGGCGCGGGGGACATGGGTTTCTCCTGTACAGCATATCAGCTTCGCATCAGTACTCCATCTGGCTCCCGCAAAGGCAGGAAAGTAAGGACCGAAAGAGAAAATGAAGGCCCCGTACCTTTCCCTTCAAACTCCCCCAAACGACCTCCACAATCCTAGGCAACAATCCCGCATCTTCTCCATGTCCACCTTGCACCGTAAACGTTTTCCCACTCCCCGTCGGTCCATACGCGAAAAGCAAGCAATTCTCTGCTTTTTGGAGGAAATCGCGAACGAGCGGCAGGGCGGTCGAGGCGAAGAAGGAGGCTTGAGTATCGCCGATCTGCATCATCGTAGGCAAAGAGGATGAAGTTGGAGAGGTGGGTGAGGTGGGTGAGGCGGCGGTGCGAGGAAAGACACCCGTGAACTTGTACAGGGCGCCGTAGGTCGATGGGTCGGGTTGCTGAGCTTGTTGGTGATGCTGAGAGGCATGAGGGGTAGGAGAGGCGCATACACCTTCTGGCACCCCGGCAGGGTGGGAAGATGGATCGAGATTCAGGTGCAGGGTGGAGAGGCGCTGTTGAGAAGTATTGCGGAGGAGGGCGTTCGAGTAGATCGAGGAGGAAGACGAGGAAGGGTTGAGGCGGTGGTCCTACATAGCATCAGACCGCGCGAGGTGAGTACTTTGGAGAAAGCGTACAGAGGGAAGCAAACGCACCAAAGGCGGCACCATCAACACCTCCGACTCGCTGAGAACTTGCACATAACTCTGCAGAGGCACTCCTGGCGGTGCAGGGCAGACACGAAGGTAGGCCTACATATTCGGTACCACGTGAGCAATGGCAGGTTGCATCCGAGGCAGAGACAGACACCAGAAGAAAAAGACAGAACGCACCTTGATCGGCTCCCTCGACCCATCATACCCCTCGACTCCAGTCTGTCCCGCCCCCGTCATCCTTCTCACACTCATAGGCGGCGGTGCAGGGGTCCTAGCCCCTGCAGTAGGCCTCAAACTCTCCCTCGAAGAAGTCATCCGTCCCAGTAATCCTCCTCCCGGTGTTTTGGGTTTCGCAATCGAGGACGGGACGGCGAGAGTGCTCCCACGCTTTGTCGGAGGTGTCGAGGTGTTGCCGTTGCTCAGAGCGGAGGACGGGCGGGCGTTCCATGATGGCTTTGTAGCGGTTGTGTTTGAGGTAGCAGTTGAAGCGCGAGTGAAAGTTGACCTGATTCCTGCTGCTGAACTTGCCCGAACAGGAGGGTTGACAGGCTTGATCTCTGGTGCCTGAGTCGGGGTTGCTGCTCTTGAAGCGCGTGTAGTGCGTCGTACAGGCGGAGGGAGGGCGGAGGACGCGGATGTTGAAGGAGCGGTAGAGGTCGAAGAGCGCGTGGAGCGCGTTGCCGGGGCTGAGATGTTTGTAGCTGTTGAGCTACGCGTTGTACGCGAAGGACGTGAAGCCATGTTGAGGTCGACAGAAATCGAAGAAAAAGCAGAAACGAGCGAAGACGAGATGGGCGAAGGGAGGTTGAGCCAACTTGACTGCGAGGTCGCTATGCAGCATACCGTGAACTCAGAAGAGGTTCTCGTCACCGTCTTTGCGCGCCGAAAGCGAACGAGCAGCGGCACCGGGCATGAGATACATATCCAAGTTTTCTGTTTTCCCTTTTCTGTCCGAAAGCGGATCGTTGCACCGCTCCCCGATCGTACATTACGCTCTACTCCTCCTCCCACTCAACCAAAACCCCTTCCTCCCTCCAAGCCTCCCCCTCCCCTCCACAACATTCCCTCTCACACCCAAATACCCAAACCGTCGCGAACTCCAATCCTTGCTCCTCCTCCTCCTTCGCCTTCTCCTTCTCCTTCTCCTTCACTTCCTCCTCGGCAGCATCGGCATTGACGAGCCTAGTAGCGTTAAGTGCCGAAACCAAATTCGGCATCAACTGATACTCAAACACGCTACCCGCTCCACAATGTTTACAACTCGGCGCCCGGGATGGGGTGTAAGTCCCGATTTGGGCGTCGGCTTGACTAGCTGGTGTGGAGCTTGAGGCGGTGGAGAGGAGGTGCGAGGTTGAGAAGGGGGGGAAGAGGGTTCGGTAGGCTTGGGAGGAGGCGGAGAAGGGGAGGGGGGTGGAGGAGTGGTCGTACCTACAGACGCGTAGCGAGCGGGCCGAGGACAAGGAGCATTTCCAGTCAGCGAATGCAGAGAAAGAGCTTGGCGTCGAGAGAGAGAGACGTACCGAACCACCTGCCTACCCTCCATTCCCACCCTCTCCTGAAACGCCAAAAACACCTCATCAACCCCCTTAACCTTCTGCACCTCATACGCCTCTCTCTCCTTACCCGTCATCGTCCCGTTCGTCTTACTGCCCTTGGTAGTCCCACTACCATCCTTCCTCCCCTCTCCTCCTTTTGCACCCTTTTTCGTTCGTCCCCCCGCGCCTTTTCCTTCTCGACGATGTGTGGAGGGCTCTTCTTCGTCTGAAAGGTCTGATTCGTCCGAATCATCATCGGCGAGGGTTTGCGAGGCGAGGTGTTTGGCCAGGGAATTTGGAGTCGAAGAGGAAGATTGGAAGGAGGATTCGTAGATTGTGTTTATGTACTGCGGGGAGTAGTGGGGGAGAGAGGTGGGCCAAGTCGACGTGGATGTCGAGGCGATAGGAGCGGATTCGGGAACCGTAAGAGCAGCGGAAGAAGGTGCGGCGGGAGGTAGAGCGGGAGAAGCGGCGAAGGGGTTGCTGGCGGGAGAGGGAGTGGGCGCGAAGGGGTTGGCACTCGCAGCAGAAGGTGCGAACGGGTTGCCAGCCGCAGGGGGAGGTGCGAACGGGTTGGTCGAAGCTGAGTTGCCAGGTGAAGAAGTCGTCGACTTAGTGCCTCCGCCAAAAATCATCCCGCCGAGATCCAGCTGCTGCGCCTTGAGCGCTCGCTGCTGCTTCTCCTCCTCCTTCTTCCGTGCCTCTTCCTCCTTGCGCTGCTCTTCAGTGGCGCCTTCGACCCAGAGAGCGTTGGCGCGGTAGGCGCGTACTGCTCCTGGCCGCCTACGGCAAGCGGGTCGCGGGCAGGCAAAGACGTAGACGACGCGCTCGAGCGCCGAGTCTTGCAGCGGCACATAGAGCTGAGAGAGGAGAGGCATGGGCTTCGAGCAGGAGAGGCAACTTGCGGCGGACTCGGCAGGCGCTTGCGACAGCGGGAAAGACTAGCGGACAGAGTCGACGTTGCCATCAGCCTGTGCAATACTACAAAGCCGGAGGAGGCAAGTCCAGCGCACCGGGACGCCTCCCACCCTGCTGATTTTCCAGTCCCTCGCCTCGTCCTCCTTCTCGATCAGCCCGTCCACCAGACCGAGAATTGTGGCATCGCTCGTGCTAGCCCACGTAGAGCGACTCACGTCGCTACCTGCGTCCTCCTCGTCGGAAAGGGTAGCGGGGTCGTAGCCGTCCTTGGCGGTCGAGATGTAGGAAGGCTGAGGGGCGGGCATCAAGCTCGAGTTGGAGAGAAATCGATGGCAAGCCTGTGAGGGTAGGTAGAGGTCAGTACGGCTGCTCAGTGCAATTTGAGGGCAGTTGCTGTCCCCTCGTTCGTCCCCATCAAGCTCAACTAGTGAGATGTCGCGCGTGCTAGTTCAGTAGTGTAATTAGGTAGCCTAGAGGGTATCAGTCACGACAGCGGAGGGACTCTTTCGAGCCGCCATCCTCCGCCTCTGACTCGTCATCTAGAATCAAGTATCATCCGCATAGCACTCGCGCGTCGGGGGTGTCGAGGTCGTTAATGGAGATGCGGGGAGATAAGTGGCAAAAAGGGGATTGCAGCCGGTTGCGTGGAGTGGTGACTTACGAACTGGCCACTGTGTGGTGAAGAAGAAGAAGAAGAAGAAGAAGGAGAAGACAGCCAAGTTTTCGAGGTCAAGGTCAAGAAGCGGGCCCCCCCTTTTCTTTTCTTTGTCAAGACGCGCCGCAACACGCCGCTCACCGCGTCCATCCCACTCTCGCTCATCCTACAAAGAGCCAACACCGTCAAGCTCGCTCAGTCACCCGTACCCGTCTAATCGCGATCACCCACAGTCACGCCCCTACACCCTTTCCTCCTCCGACTGAAAGGGGACATGCTCCTCCCATCTTCCTCCTACTCGACCGCCTACCACCACATTCTCTCACGCGCTCGAGGCTCTCCCGCCTGCACTACCTACCTCTTCGTTTCACCCGACGTCGATGGACTCTGCGCCGCCCGTCTCTTGTCAGGTCTACTCAAGACCGATGATGTTCCCCATCAGACCATTCCGGTAGGGAGCTGGGTCGACCTCATGAATGAAGCAATGGCCATCAAGGACGAGGACGTGAGTCACTCTGATGCTCTCCTGGCTTCGGGGCTTGCGAACTCGTGACCTCGGGCCACGGCTTGTTCCTCTCCCGCTCACTTGTCTGCCTCTCTCCGTAGGTTCGCAACCTAATCCTCATCAACCTCGGCGCCACCGCCGACCTGTACGCCATCTTTGGTGCCACGGACCCCACCACCGGCCAACAAGGTCTCGACTTTCCCCCCTCCTGCATGATCCACGTCGTCGACTCTCACCGCCCCGTCGCCCTCTCCAACCTCTTCAATCGGGCAGAGTATGCCAAAGCCGTCTTGGATCCGAGAAGGAGGAAGGGGGGGAGGACGGCCGCAATGGCGAGAGCGGGAGTGCCGGCTGAGGAGATGAGCGTGGTGGTTTGGGATGAGGTTAGGGCGGATAAGGATGCTGATGGGGTACTGGAGGAGGAACCGTGGAAGAGGGAACGAGAGGCGTTCGAGATGCTCGAAGTGAGTGTGTTTGGCTCCGTACCGCCCCCTGGCCCACAGTCGAGCTTGAGAAGGTCCTACAGCTTTTCTCGTACTAACCGCTCCGTCGGTCGCCTACTTGCAGCCTTACCCCGAATCAGATTCCGACTCTGATGATTCCGATTCCGACGAAGATGAAGAAGACGAGGAGGGTGAAGAAGGGGAAGAATCGCAGGGATCGCGGCGAAAACGGCGGCGAACAGATTCGGTGCGCTTCTGTTCTCTCGTACTGGATGGAGCCCACGCTCACCAAACGGTTGTGCTCGATAGCCGAAACCGCTCTCGCGCGATCAGCGGCGGCAGTTCCGAGATCGACTGGCCAAGTATGAAGGGAAAGGCTCGTCGTTCGGGCAGAGCGTAGCGGGCATGATGTACATTCTCAGCGAAGGTCTCGGACGGAACGACGTCGACTCTGTCTGGTGCGTCCTTCTCCGTCCCGCCCAGACCCTGCTCGAGGAGCTGAGCTGAAGACCGCGTTTTTGCAGGCTCGCGATCCTCGGTACCACCTATCAATTCCTCCATTCGCTCCTCTCCTACCCCGACTACGAACTCGTCTCCACCCTCCTCCGTTCCGAAGTAGGTCGCCTCTCCTCCTCCTCCGCCTCGCTCGAATCCGGTCATGCCTCTTCTAACCACGCCTCGACAAGCGAACGAGATCGGTCGATCCGACCGAGTGAGGAATTGAGGTTCTGTCTGTTCCGGCATTGGAATTTGTATGATTCGATGTATCATTCCGGGTACCTTGGGGGGAAGATGAAACTTTGGAGTGTCGCGGGGAGGAAGAAATTGAGTGGGTTGTTGGCTAAGATGGGGTGCGTCGTCGCTTTACATTCCCTGCCACTTGATGGACCTGTACTGACGAGTACGTGTATGCGCTTCGTGTAGTCTCTCTCTGTCCGAATCGTCAGAAACCTACGCCCACATGGCCAGCGACCTCAAATCCTCCCTCTTCCCCATGCTACAAGAACAACGCGACTCCTATATGCTCTGGGAGCTTTCCTACCCAGGATTCGTCCGAAAATCTGGTTGGCGGGTCGATCTCTCTGCCGCAGACTGTGTCGAAGCCATCGGAGCGATGCTCGAAGCCGCAACGGGGGTACGGCTTGATTTCGGTGGTGCAGTGGATGGTCGACGGGCTCTGGTTGGATTGGATCCTAGTGCGACGGGAGGAGGTCAGCATGATGCGGCGACTCAACATGGAGGGAGGGAGGAATGGGCGGATGGGATTAAGAGTTGGGTTAGTAAGGGTTCTGAGGGGGATAAGGAAAAACGGAGACCTAGGGGGGAGGAGGCGGAGGAGGGGTTAAGTGAGGTTGAGAAGAGGGAGAGGAGGGATAGGGATGAGGCTGAGGCGAGGAGGAGGAATTTTTGGTTTGCCTGGGATGCGCTGGATCCGGAAGAGTGGGTCGTTCTCATTTCCTCGCCCAACATGGTGCAGTGCTGACAATCGGTTTTTTTTGGACTTGCTCAGCACGTCCCTCCTCCGACACGCTCTGCCTCTCTCCATGGCCTTGCACCGATCCGTCCTGTCCCAAGGCTCCCACATCCTCGACAAGCAGTCCCTTCGCACCCTCCGAACATACCGTCTAGCCGTGCTCAAAGACGGTCCCGATCTTGCAGTCTTCCAGCATCCAGCAACGCTCCTCCGTTTGGCGCACTGGCTGACAGATGCTATCCGGAGCATGCTCGAGCATCAGAATCATGGGCAGGTCACGCAAGGGAAGAATCTGCCGCTGGTCGTCGCTGCGCTCAATGAAGGGAGTGATAAGTTCCTTGTCGTGGGCGTGGTACCAGCGGACGAGTTTGGGGATGTGAGGCGAAAGTGCGTTCATGATTATCTCTGCTCTGCCTTCTTTTAAGACGAATCGCTTACCGATGCTCGTGCGAACCGCAGTCGCTTCGGTCGTGCCTTTGAAGAAGCAGCCTATCGATCTCGAGCCAAAGCTCAGCAGCGATACTTCGATGCGAGCGTCGTTGAAGTTCGTCGGGACGACTTCGACAAGTTCCTGGTGCGTTCCGCTGTCCGATCGCTTCATATCGGCCAGGTGGCCCTTGCGTCGTGGTTACGGTGCTGACTAGATTCCCTCGGATGCGAACGTGCAGAAGGACCTCTCGATGCAGTAGACCTCACCCCCTCGCATCCGCCTTCGCCCTCTTGCCCTCACATTTCTGGCCACCCAACCCATCTCGCAATTTCTCCTCTTACTCCTCGCATTACGCACTGCTCTGACACCTCGTTAATCTATGCATCGTCGTTCATCATGCGTCGCCGTTGCTCTCTCGCTGTTTCTCTCCTCCTTTCGTCGTTCCTAGCTTACTGACTCCTCTCGTACCTTTGCGTGTGCTGTAAGGTTTGCATCGTTCCCGTCGTACTTTCGCTGAGCGTACAGTCCTCGCATATTTCCTGTTTCCACCTCAAGCTTTCAGCACCTCTCTCCGTTTGCATTTGACCTCATAATGAGCTCGTATACCCTCCGGCACTCCAAGCGCTTATAAGCACCGACTCTCGCTGCTCTCCGACACGGCCGCCTCTCACCCACCTTGCCCCTCATCCGCCTTCCGAACGCGGACTTTCCGTCACGGTCCTCCAGGCAGATCTTGGTCAGCCAGGTCGTACGATTACAGGAGGCGTGCTTTACTCTCTCGATCGGAGAAAAAAGTGCAGGCAAAAGGGCGATCATCACTTGACGAGGGGGAACGGGCACGTCGCTCGCTGATTTTCCTTTGCCTTTTTGCTTTTTTGCCTTTCCATTTTCTGAGTTTCTCGCTAGGGCTTGGATGACTTCTTATCGACGTCGCAAGATTGCCGGGAGGAATAAGAAGGTGTTCGTACCGCCGCCGGGATATAAGAGCAAGGAGCAGAGTTGCCAATCTTGTGCGTTATATTTTCTTCCCCTTCTGCTTCGCTGCCACCTGCTCATCTTGCTCTGTCCATCTTCACTCTCAGGTCGAGTCCGCAAAGTTCGCTGTACAGGCGGTAAGCCCCATCTCTTTCTCGCTCGATCTCCCCGTCGTCTTTCGCACATCTCGCTGATTTTCCCACCGTCTCGCACACCGTTGTCCAGGTCGACCCGCTTGCGCTTTATGCCTCAAAGCCGCCGCTGGTCGAGGTGCTCCAGCTGAGGGAGTTAGGTGTCACTACTCTGCTGCGAGTCTATTTGCGCAGAAGGGCGATGTGGAGCTCGAGAAGGAGCTGGGTGGGAAGGAGGCAGGGTGCTACTGGGGTGATCCCGAGGTTGACGAGTCGGGCGAGGATGGCTCTAAAACTGTCGGGTCGAAGGGTTATATGCTGGAGGACGACAGGACTACCCGTAAGCTGCCCCATCTGACAGCGACGGTTCAGTGAAAAGGCGGAATGAGCTGACCTTTTCGACCTTCTCAAGCCGGACTTTCTTCGCCCTTCTCTGTTCCGTCGAGTCTGTCCTCGAGCTCGTCCACACTTTCGCCGAGTCCATCCATCTGCAACACGCCGACCGCTTCATACCTCAGCCCGGCCGCTGCTTCTACACCCTTTCCCCCTGCTTTTCCTTCCGTCCCACCTTCTTTCACCACATCGCGTTCCGCCTCTGCTCCTCCTACCCTGCCTCGCACCTCAACGCAAGCTGAAGCTCCGCCTTTCCCGACGCCTATCAACTCTGCCGCTAGTGCCCCAAGTCCGCTTCTCCAATCTCCCTTACCAGTCCGCCAGCCTCTTTCATCCATCTTTCTGACAGCTACGCCTGACCTCTCTACTCGCCGTCGTAACCAAAACTATCCTATCTTACCTGCCTCATCTTTATGGCACGATCACACACCACCTCAACCACGGATGGCGGTGCTACCCCCTACGATCAAAAGGGACGCTGGATTCTGGGACGGTGGTCCCCTCTCGCTTGATGAGATCTGGCGGTGGAGTGGCTTGATGTACGTTGCTAGAAAGCATGTAGGGGGCGGGTGAAGCCGCTACTGCGAAGACGAGGACGCTAACGAGGTCTGGGTTACGCTGAATACTTGTCTTTCTTCTTTCCTTGTCTTATCACCATGTGGGCCTTCATAGGGCTTGTGGCATTGCATCAGACCTTTCGTAGCATCCTTAAAAAAAAAGTAATCTGACTGTTGTTCCGTCTTTACCGTGAGACAAAACTCTCAAGTAAAGGCTGTACCTCAAGGGCAAGGCATGGTGAAGAGGGTATACCGGTTTTCGCCATACCTGTAGGTGCTTCAGCTATTCAGTAAGGATAAAGCAAGCAAGTAGAGACACCCCATGTGCAATACATGGACAAACAATAGAACCTTGACCCGCCTGTTTCATAGCAGCATGGACCAGGCAGTGTCTGCCTGTCTTTGACCGACATCACTAGAACAGGTAGGAGGCAGTGCTGGCCATATCATTGCGACCAAGTGTGCAGCTGCTAGTCCTCATAGTGGAAGATTGAACCTAATGCAATTCGGTCAGAGGATCACAGGGATTCCAGCAAAAGTTGCCGAGACTGCACCGCGATACGTGTGGTAGTGTTAGTCTGTGACTTTCTGTACCCCTTAGAAAGCCAAATGCTTTCTGTCCATGTGATGCAACCAGGGAATCAATTGGCTGATCAGCAATCTTGCATGGTCTGCACCCATACCAGGTGCTCTCGGCTCAATGGCTGCCCAGGATCTACTCAGTCGAACAGGGCTGCTTGAAATAATCGGCGAGTCTGCAATCATGACCTTCTCAACTTGTGTGTGCCGTTTCCGCGACAGCACTGTCTGTGCACGACCTTGGATACACTCAGCTTAACATGTACCTTGGGTGTAGTATGCCCCAGCTCCTGTACTCTGTGTTCTCCCCTGTCTGAAGGTCAAAGACTGAGGTAGGTGCAGATGTAGCTTACCATCAAACTTAACTGTCGCACAGGCCATTGTCTCCTGCGCTTGCTGCCCCATCCCCATCATTGCAAGGCCGCAGACAGCTTACTTGCGCCTGTATAATATGCAGCGGCTCTGCTGCACGAGACGCACTGTCTTGGCTCTTCTGCCTTTTTTGACCAATTTGCTTCACACCATGGCATGCTGTCATTCTGCTGCTTGCGATATGAAGCAGATGGAAAGGACGCTGATCAGTACAGCACTCTGCAAGGATAGCTCACTGCACAGTGAGATAGGACGCGTATACAAGACTCAGGCGGCTGAGACCGAAAACGGTAGAAAGTCTGAGGCCAATGAACATGCTCTTTGGATGGCCTGGCCATGTGTCAGGGAGCTGCGGGCGGCCTCAGTACCCTACTAGTTATTGCAGAGGCTTGCAACACATGTGGCATGACTGAGGCACTTTTCCGAGGCGGCCCACACAACATTGCCGGCAAGCCAAGTCTGTGGCCACCGCAGCCAATGATGGTGTACGCATGGTCAGTGCAGGAGCGGACAAAGACTAGTAGCTGTGATTGTAGAAACCTGGAGACCAGCAAGGTCCACAGGAGTGGGCAGCGCTGCGTTACTACCGAACTTCTGCACCTGCTTGTCCTTCATTGGAAGTATACACCGCGTCTTGGCCACGGAACTGAGTGGTAAACGCATCAAGTCAACAAAGTCATGCCAAACCTATGATTGATTTGCAACAGAAAGTAAAGCTGCTTTTGACCGGTGATTTATATAGCAAACCAATCGAGCCAGTGTGACCAGAAGCGGCATGTCAATACGCACCTAAAGCACGAGCACAGACAAGCTGTCACGGCTTCTTCCGGGAATCGTAAGATGTCTACCTAAGGATCCACCGGCCAGCGGCTCGCCAATCCGTGGGCAAGCGTCTGCACGTGAACAATCAGTCTGTTCAGTCTACTTGCGCAAGCGAATAAAATTTGAATAGTTGAATTAGGCGTTACTCTAGTCAGGCTTCACTGAGCAAGCTGTGCGTCCGAGCTGGTTGTTCTTGTCGTGCAGAGGACGCTTACCTGGTGTGAGTATCTCTTCAAGACGCCGCTGTGCTACCTCATCTCGCGAAACCCCCTTTTTTTCTGCTTTTGGCTGGTCGATGCTTCTTGCAATCAGTCTGGCGTTGTCGGGGCATACTAGACCTGTCGCATCCTGCCCGTGTTGCGTCTACCTTCACTGAGAGGGCCGAATCGTTGTGAGCGGGAGAGGCTTTCTCCACTCTTCCCTTCATGCTGCTCTACCTCAGGGTATGACTGGCTTCTTCCCGCAGCCTCTGAAGCTGCAAGACTACACTGTGCAAGCGACCGGTATCCCCGCCGCGTCATCCTCATCGTCCTGCACTCGCGACTCGCCCTCCCCAAACAAGAAGAGACGACTTGATGCCACCGCCTCGGAGGCGAATGCAGGCGCAGGGAAGCCAAAGAGCAGTGCCAGGTACGCGTCACCGCCTTGTCCTATGCGTGTCGGCCGTGGTATGGTCACTGACGGTGGACGCGACTTTGATGAAGCAGCTCCGCCTCTTCACGCTCGCAACGAATAGCGGAAGAAGAAGCCCTGCTCACTTCTCGTTTACATTCTACGCTGCGTCTCCGCGACGCATGGGCCGACATCTTGCGCCGACATTCGCAACCCCCACCCGCGCCCTCGTCTGCTTCATCTCCCTTTGCCGGTCCTTCCTCTCTATCTACAACCTCTTCTGCTCGCAAGTCTCGCCGACATAATCCGGCGGGCTGGACTCGTGCCCTTCCGGTCGAAGAAGACGACATCATCGATCTGGGGACGCTGGAAATCGTACAAGACCGTGGCGTGCTTCGTAGCTCCCGAGCGGGAGCATTTGCCATAGGCGGGTACGCTGGTACGTTCGACGACGTCATAGTCGGACGGGACTCGGGAACGCAGGACGGCGGACCAGAAGGGGAAGACGGCGAGGAAGAAGAGGAAGACGAGGTGGACTGGGAAGAGGCTGGAGACGGCGCATTAAGTTCCGACGACGAACTCGCGACAATCGACGATCTTCCGAGTCTACCAAGCCTACTCTTCCGAGAAGAACGGCGCAAGGAGGACGAGCGTCGACGGGAACTAGAGGAGTTTCGGGCACAAGAAGCTCGTTCAAGGGGAGTCACTGAAGCGCTGGACGACGAGATCGAGATCGTGCTCGGCAATCAGCGACTGCGAAAAGCCGTCTCGACTCGCGACAACATGAACGACTTAGACGAGCTTAGCTTCTGCGAGCAGATGGAAGCAGGCAATCGCTCTTCTTCCCCAACCTCTCGCCGCAAGCCTACGACACCCTCCCACCTCTCGAGTGCTTCCGACTCTCCGGCGCCCCACTCCACCACACAAACACTGCGCCGTGCAGTGCAAGCCATCAGCCTCGCCGCTTCCCCATCCCCCTCTTCTTCCTCGATGCTCGCTTCCTCGCCCAGCAAGCCACCGTCCAAACGATCAGCCGCGCGAATCGATGCGCAGAACGCGTCGTTGCAAACCCTTGTCATTCCTTCGAACTCCTTCGCTGCGCCGAAGGTTTCGTCGCCATCCCCTTGCAATCAAGCGCGAAGTAAACTAGTGCGTTCTTTTCCTGATCGCAGCGAGTACCGCTCTGACACGGCACTTGTGGTCACTAGCGGTCCTCCTCGTCGCCTCTCAAGAACGTCATCGTCATTCCCTCTCGCTCGCCGTCGCCGGAACTAGGCCTGCTTCCTCCCCCTTCCTCCCGGCAGATCTCTCCCGAGTTGGGAATCTTCCCTGTACCTTCCACCTCGTCAGCCATCTGTCAGCATCCCACGCCGACGCCGACCCCCCCGCCAAGTACTCGTCCGACCCCACCCCGCTCGACAAGCGCTTCAGCAAGGAAGAAGCGTCAGCACCATTCCTTCGACCTGATCATTGACGTTCCGGCATCTCGCCCGCCTCACTCTCGCCGATCCCCCTTTTCCGCCCATTCTCGGAGCCAGAGCGCCACAAGTTCTCCTCCCGTTCCGCCGGAACCGCCTAGACGAAAGCCTCGTCCGCGACCGCCAGTGGTGAAGAAGAAGGACCTTGAGGGATTGCAGAGGAGCAGGTCTTTGCCCGCTCTAGCCGCTGTCGTTCCATCGTCATCGACTACCATAGCTCAGTCACAACTACCGGAACGGGGCGGGACAAGCAAGAGCAGCAGCGCAGTGCGGGAGAAGCGGAAGAAGCAAGAGGTCGAGGAGCGGGATGATCGGTCAGAGGTATCGGACAGCTTGGCGGCGAAAGGCGATATCATGGTCGAACGGGAGTCAAGGAAAAAATTGGTGGGGCAGGTTGCCGAGCCGGAGAAGGAGGTCGAGGACGATGAACCCGTCTTCGACACTGGACTGTCTACTCCTCCACTATCACGAGGCTCTCGGCCGCGCGTCAACCCGCTTGCGAGCTCGGCCGCGCCATCATCTTCGACGATGACCCCGCGTCGTGCTCTCTCGAAGGCTGAGGACGACGACCCGCTCCTCCTTTCCTCGTCACCGGTCAAGCCTTCGCCAATAGCCAGGGCGGCTCGTCCACCTCGCTTTCTTCTCGACACGCCCTCCATCTTCTCTTTAGCAGACAGCGGGACGAGCAAGCGGGAAGCGAAGAGAAGGATGTCGATGTCGCTCATTGAGGACGGGAGTGACAGCGAGGACGAGCTGTTGCTGGCGTAGAGAGGTGCTCTGGAAGCTTTCGTAATCAGTAATCGCGACTTTATGCGGACTCGGCACTCATCAGCAAGAGGGAGAACACGAAAGCTCGATCCTTCGCATCGCTTTGCCTTTTCTGCTCGTGGGGGCAAACGAGGAGCTCTGCCTCTTCTCGCTGCGAATGCCGACACGAGTCGTCAGCTTGCCAATAACGTCCGAGAGCCTTGGCATGGGGCAAGCTGTACACAGCGTCACTCAGGTTATGAGAAGCGGGAAGACACGCAAAGAGCAGGGGGGTTTCTTGCTGTACCTGTACGACGCTTTCGTATTGACGCGGCTATCCGGGCTTGGGGCAATGAAGCTGAAGGGATGATATGGAAAGCGCAACAGTGCGGCTGTGTATTGGCAAGACTAAAGAACGACAACATGGTCCGCTGCTGAAAAACGAAGTCCCCCTCCCTCTCCCTCGCGTGACGCCCTCTAGCGCTTACTGACGCTCACCACGGAGACGGCGGGCAAGCTGGATGTCTGTGGATGGCGACGAACAGGGTCAGCTGAAGGACTAGAGCGGAGAAGGAAAGAAAGAGAACGAACCCTTGGGCTGGATGGTAACACGCTTGGCGTGGATGGCGGCCAAGTTGGTGTCCTCGAACAGCGAGACGAGGTAAGCCTCGGCCGCCTCCTGAAGAGCCATGACGGCCGAAGACTGGAAGCGGAGGTCGGTCTTGAAGTCCTGGGCAATCTCACGGACGAGACGCTGGAAGCTGTAAGAAGGAGAAGCTGGTCAGCTCGCATCACGAAAGATGGAAGAGGATAGATGAGCATACGGAAGCTTGCGGATGAGGAGCTCAGTCGACTTCTGGTAGCGACGAATCTCACGAAGAGCGACGGTACCGGGGCGGTAACGGTGAGGCTTCTTGACACCACCAGCAGCCGGGGCAGACTTGCGGGCAGCCTTGGCAGCGAGCTGCTTGCGGGGAGCCTTTCCTCCGGTGGACTTGCGAGCGGTTTGCTGTGAAAGTGGAGTGAATGTAAACAAACGCGTCCGGGTGTAGTGACAGAGCGAGACGCGTCGAGAAACACTCACCTTGGTACGGGCCATGTTTGTTGTAGATGAAAGGGTAGTGGTAGTGAGGTGGTACTCGAGTGGGGCAGTAAAGCAGAAGTAGAGGGGAGAGAGAGACAGTAAGAAATGCCGGAGACGAGGAGGAGAAGGGAGAATGCGGCGACCTAGGTCCGACCAGAAACAATGCCCAGGTTGACGTGTCGCCCTAACTCGCCGTCGCCCCTGTTTGGCGCTGACCTAGGTCGCCGTTTACCGCATCAACTGCTAGTCCTCAAAGTCTGTCTCAACCCGACTCTTCCTTTCCTTTTCCTCACTTCTTCACTCTCACTCTCTCGCCACTCCCTCTCACACCTCGGACTCGTCCGCCTCGCTCTCTTCTTCTTCTTCACTTCACCCCCTCAACTCAACACTACTACAACATGTCTGGCCGTGGAAAGGGCGGAAAGGGTCTCGGAAAGGGAGGAGCCAAGCGTCACCGCAAGATTGTGCGTCTCTCGTCTCCCTCGTCTCTGATTGGCTCATCGTTGCTGACTTGCTCTCTCCCCCTTCGACAGCTTCGCGACAACATCCAGGGTATCACCAAGCCCGCTATCCGCCGTCTCGCTCGCCGTGGTGGTGTCAAGCGTATCTCGGGTCTCATCTACGAGGAGACTCGCGGTGTTCTCAAGATCTTCCTCGAGAGTGCGTTGGCCTTTCTTCCCTTTCCTCGTCGACCACTTACTGACCCGACCGCTTCTCTCTCCAGACATCATCCGCGACTCGGTCACCTACACTGAGCACGCCAAGCGCAAGACGGTCACCTCCCTCGACGTTGTCTACGCTCTCAAGCGCGCCGGCAAGACTGTATGTTTCCTTCTGCTCCATTGCCTCCCACCGTTCCGCTGCTGATATTCCTCCTTCGCGATTCAGCTTTACGGTTTCGGAAACTAAAGAGGCGTCCGGGCGACGTGGTCAGGCGGGAGCGGCGACGGCTCATCTTCGTGTTTCATGCTTGTTGTCACCTTTTTCATTCTATAGCTGCAACGCATTGCGCTTTTCTTCATCACTTCCGCACTTGCCGTCTCGAGTGTCGCTTGAGAGCTCGTCGTCGCTTCGTCCGCTTTGCACACGGCGGTCGCAGAGACAAGTCGGTTCCGGTCACAGCAGACGACCCCTCGGTGCATGCTTGCCGCGAGGGGACCAGCGCGTGGCACAGCGAGGCAAAGGACAAGAAGAAGCGGAAGAGCAACAGGCTAGGGCTGACAGTAAGAAGTTTCAAGCCGCTCGCTAACTAAGCCTCAAGAGCATGCAGGGTCAACGGCCGTCACAGTGTCGGCGGGGCGATGCGTCCGGCGGCACGCTGTGATTCCTGCTACCTTGCAAGAGAAGCGGAGGTGAATCGTCACGGTCGCTTCGTTAGTTCTGCATCTGTCAAAGGGACAAGACACTGCAGACAGAGAGGAAGTAGGACGACAAGCGAGAGAGTACAAACAAGTACAAGCATAGAAGATCGAAGCAACGCACGATAACACCGCTCCGTTCCCGGCTACTCCTTCTCACCTTCGCCCTCTCCCGCATCCGCAATGCTCAGCTTGGACATTCTCCTCTGACCCACTCCAGCTGAGCTACCAGCTGAGTACGGGCGAGGTACGGGACTGCCGGAACTCGATGCGGGAGAAGGCGGCATAGAGGGCGCCTCCTTGGTCGGCGTGGAAGGGCTGTCGGGCGGAAGAGCTGGCGAGGGAAGGCGCGAAAGGATGTCTTCGGGTGTCTGCTCGCCGCTGAGGGCCGGGAGAGCCCATGGAGCGACCGTCCCGCTATCACGCTCGCGCTTGTCGAGGGTTGCGGTCAGCTTCTCCCTCTCCTCCTCACTCAGCCCGTCGCCGCTGCTCGGAAGTGACTTCCCGGTCGTAGCGTCGACCCAGCGCAGAGCAGGACCGAAGCGGAAGTGTTGAACGACGGGAAGGCGCTTGAGGACTTCGCTGCGGTAGAGGCGGAGCAGGCCATCGACGTCGCCCTCCTGCTCGCGGTCGAGCTGAAGGAGAGAGGAGAGGTACAGATAGGCGGTACGGCTCGAGGATACGCTCGGGTGAGAGAGGAGGGAAAGTGGACGTTTGGTGGCAGCGTGAACTGCAATTGAGCAAGGTCAGTCTCACTTGGGATGAACAGAGGGGAAGAAGAGAGAAGAAGCGCACTGCGAGACTGAGAGGCGCCAAAGTGATACACGAGGTGCTCGTGTTCGTCGAGTCCCCACACTCCCATCTTGCCCGCAGCCTCGAGCCTGAACGCCTTCTGCAGCTTTTCGACCAGCTCGCGGTAGGCTGGGAAGGACTTCTTGACAATCGCAGCTTCGTCTGTCGCCGTGAGGACACCGATCAGGCGCAAGATGAGGAGGAAGGCGACAAACGAGAGCTCGTGGCCGGTACCGTAGTCGAGTCGAGCGGAGGATCCGAAAGCAGAGGCGAGGTGAAATCCGAGCTCCGGAAGAGCAGCCGCTTGGGTTGATGGAACGAGGTCGCGAAGCACGTTGACGGAGTTCTGTACAGGGGTATAGCGAGTCAGTGAGCGACCCAGCCAAAGGTGAGGAAATAATGCTCACCTCGCCAACTTTTCCCAACCAAGCCTCGAATACCTCCCTGCGCGACTCGGTAGACTGAGTAGCGGCGACCTCGCGTATTCCGTCACTGCTATTCTTCAGGAAGTCGAGGATCGCCTTTACGGCCTGTGGGGAGAGTGTGTCAGCTCAGCAACTCCTGCGACAGGTTTTTATCGACGCACCTGACTCTCCTCAACCGCCTCAGACTGCCTCGCCGCCTTCAAGCAGCCGACAAAGCGCTCGATATAGCTGTAGGCTTCGCTCCTGAGCCACCCGTCCATGTCATCCTGCGTGTAAATCTTGCGAAGAGGCGAAGGAGGGGAAGAAGGGGAAGAAAGGTCGACGAGGGGCAGCGGCGAAGTCATGAGGGGAAGTGACTCGTTGTAGAGAGTTGTGAGGAAGGAACGGAGAGCTGCACGTCGTTCTTCATACAATCGCAAGCCGAGAAAGAAGCGCGCAGAGCAGCGAAGAAGAAGCGAGAAGGCAACAGAAGGAACAGTCAACATCAGTCAAGGGAGAGCAGAACGAGCGGCCAGTGAGCTCATAGTAGCGTATTCTGACAGTTCAGCGAGCCTGGCCAGTCACAGCGAGAGTAACAAGGGGGAAAGTGCTGTCAAGAGTTGAGCGAGATTCTTCTCCATCTCGTCCTCCGCACTGACAGCGTGCTGCTGCTTGCGGGCCACCCTCGGCTACGTGGAACATCTCTCTCACCTCTTCCCTACACAGTCGACCTTGTACCGCTGTCTTTCGCGCTCTTCCGATTTGACCATGTCGACTTGCTCCTTCAGCTCGCTTGACAGCTCTCACAGCCCTCCAGCGGATGCCGTAGTGCCGCATCTGTCATGTCAAAGGTACTCGCCACGCCCTTGCGTGAACCAAGCCTTGGTCGATGCCCTTGCCCCCTTGAGGATGGACCGTTTTCTTCGCTACGGGAGTGCGCCTCTCCCTTCTCCTCCCGTTCTCCTGGTGCAGACGGGCTCGAGCTTGCACGTCTATGGGCAGCCCACCATGAGAAGAGCATGGCGTATGCGACAGCCTGCAGCGTCATCATCGGAACACCCTTCAAGATCGAGTCAGTCGAGCAGGCGAAGAAGCTACCGAAGGTGAGTCCTCCCCTTTCCTTTCCCGCTGCCTAGATGGGCACAAGCAGGCTGACTATACCTCTGCCTAAGATCGGTGCAAAGATAATCACCAAGATCGACGAGTTCCTGCGAAACGGGTTCATCCAAGCAGCTCGTGCCGCTCTTCTTGCCTACTGCGGTTCTCCCGTTCGCCAGCTCACCGAGGTTACTCCTCCAGGCGATGTCGTACAGACTGAAGAGTATCAGTGCCTTGCTGCGCTTCAAACCGTCCATAGCGTAGGCGAGTAAACGCTTCCTCTGTCTTGTCCTGCAGGTGTGACAAGGTTTGAAGCTCGTGCAGGGTATCATCGCGCAAACGAGCTATATAACGCCGGAGTGCGGACCCTCGAGGATCTGTTATCAGCGTGCCCCGGGTTAGGTTCGCAACTCAAGTACACGGCCGACTTGGAAGAAAAGTATGTAGCTTTCTCACCCGGTTCCGCACTGACCCGACTCAGAGCCTCACTGGAGCAGCATCCCACGCTCGGAAGTCGAGAGCATTCACGAGTTCGTCAAGATCCAGCTCGACAAGGTGAAGCGTGGTTCGCACAGCATCCTCTGCGGCGGGTACCGGAGGGGGAAGGAGTTCTCGAACGATGTGGACATTCTGTAAGCCACTGCTCGCTCTTTGCTGAGCCTTGCCTGACTGCGCTCGCTACTGCGACAACAGCATCACCTGGCCTCACCAAGAAGGCGAGGAGAAGGGCGTGCTGAAGGATCTGATCAAGCGCTTGTACAAGAAAGGTGCGTTTCTCGATTGCTGGACACCGTTCCTCGCTAGTTCATCCTAATCTACAGGTTTCATTCCGCCTGATGGTATGCTAGGTGGATCTGAAGCTGGAACGACCCGTACCATCATGGCGAACCGCCCCGCGACTGTGCTTGACGCGCTCGACAAAGCGCTCGTCATCTTCCGACACCCGGCGAATGGTACTTCAAGGCTGAAAGACAAGTTCCGAAGAGTCGATCTGGTAGTCACCAACTGGAAGAACTGGGGATGCGCAGTGGTCGGCGTACGTTTCTTTGCGAGATCTTACACATTTTACCTCTTCCATCCTTTCGGTGGGCTGACACCGATTCCCCCGTTTCCCCTCCGCAGTGGACCGGCTCAACCCAGTTCGAGCGCGACCTGAGAATCTACTGCAAGAACCGGTGCGTTTCCGATTCTTCTCCTTCCCTTTTCCTACCGTTCCTTCTTCTGGCCCTCTGCCGAGACTTAGCTAACCTGGCCTCGACGTTGCAATATTGCACAATATTGCACTCAAAGCGACTTGCGCTTCGACTCGGGCGGCCTTCGGAACGAGATCACGGACGAAGTGGTGGACACGGGTGAGAACATGTCGGAGAAAGACGTCTTTCGCTTGCTCGAGCTGGAGTGGATCCGTCAGCCCTCTCCCTGCTTGTTCTCGTACGCCCTGTGGTCAAGTACTGACGCTTTCTGAGTCCCTCCTGTCCTTCTGTTCAGCGCCGGAGCTCCGTAACGCTGACCCTTGAGGAGGATTCACTCGCTCCCGGTTCTTGACCTGTGACATGGGTACTGAGACTAAGCGACCCGCTCCTCCGTTCCTGTAACGAGTGCGCTGCGTTTTCACCCCTGCACGCTTGTTTGGTGTCATGCAGGTGTACCCGATTGTACCCGACGTCTTTCTGCTTCTTCGATCGAGTTGATGGGCTGGTTCAGTCTTCCGAGCAAGGTGTGGTACTACTTGCAGCTTGACAAGGCCTTCTCGCTGCTGCTCCGTCTCCTCGCGACAGACAAAACTCGTTGAGACGTGCCAAGCTTCGGTAGAGCAGATTGAGAAGGTTGACAGAAACGGCGACCCTCATCACTCGGGCAAATCTTGCGGGCTGTTCAAGCTACAGTCGTCGTGACCTCCCCGTCAATACGTCGTACATCACTGTCTCGCAATAGCTATGACGGAAGATCGGGGGCTTGCCCCTGGAGATTTTCCTCCTCACTCGCTTCAGCCTGCGGCGTCCGCCACAGCTCTGCGCGCGCGAGATAGATGTCAGTCCTGTGGGGCTCTGACAATGCTCGGCTCAAGACTCGCTGGATCAAGGCCGCATCCGCTTCTTCTCCCGTCCCGAACACTTTCGACTATTTTCTCGCCTCACCTGCCTCGCCGTTGCTCTTTTTCACGAACCAGATCTGATCAGCCCACTCGTTCTCGTCCGGGCCTTCCACCGAGAGACCCTTGCTCAGCGGAGGGAGCAGTACTCGGGAGAACAAGCCCGGGTCCATTCGAAGAGGCATTTTGGCGAAGGGAAGGTGGACGGACAGGTGGCTTGAACCCAGGCAAGAGCGCGGGAGGGCAAGGACAGAGTATTGGACGGAGAAGAGACCCTCGTAGTGGACGATAGTCTCCGGAAACAAGCGTTGAGGGGGAGTGGAAGGCGAAGAGGGAAGCGGGTGCGGAGGCTGGCGCTTTGCGTGGGCAGGGGTAGAGACGAGCTGATCATTGTGCACGTGTCAGACACACGTGGTGTCAACGAGATTAGGCGAGGGGGAAGACGGAAGAGAGAGGAACGAGAAACCTTTCTCCGCATTTTTGCCTCGCGGTCTCATACGACAGAGTGAACGTGAAGTAAAAGAACACAGGTGCGGCACGAGCACGAGCACGCCAGAGACCTCAGCTACACACGAGACGCTCCCGTCTACAATCGTGGATCACCTGGTCGTACGCCACTCATGCCTCCTCACCAAATTGCTCTTCTTGGACTTGTCCTCCGCCTTCTCCGCCTTATCCTGCTCAAGGGAAGGAAGTCACAGTCATCACGACCTTGAGGGCTAAGATTCAGAGAAGCGAGCGTGAGACGCACCTCGCCCTTCTAGCTTCAACCCGACTCTGTTTCTTCTTTTCTGGTAGTCTGCTTCACTGCCGCGGTCGGTGGTTCTTCTTTGCGCCCATCCTCCTTCGCGGCCCGCTACCGCCCTTGTAGGACGGCAAGCACAGACTAGGCTGCAGAAGGTGTTGCGCAACCTCGCGCGCAGATGGAAAAAGAGAAAAGGGCCCGGTAACGAACCTCACCTGAGCAAGCTGCAGTGTCGTCGTTGCGAGACCCTTTACGAGATTATCCCCAACGGTCGGCAGGACAGGGCGTAGAGTTGCTTGGACGTTTGCAGCTGGCGAACAAGTGTAGGCCGGGAGGCTCGAACGGATATGTGTAGAGCGTGGCGGAGCTAATTTGGAGAGCAGCTGGGCTGTTGCGAAAGCTTTGCTGGTGCAGACTAGGGGGCGCAAGCTGCTTGATAAGGTAGCTGCGAGGCGGAAGAGGTGATTGCAGATGAAATAGGGCCAACTTGTTGGTCCCCCCCCCCCCACTTTTGACTACGCTCAAGATGGCAGATTCAGATACAAATCCATTCAATCAAGACGATACACCATTCCAGGAAGAACCCTTGTCATCCTCTGTTCAATCCACTTCATCCCGATCCACCCCTCTCCCCACCTCTGACCCTCATCAATCTACTCAACAACCAAGCGATACACAGTCAGAAATCCCCTCACAAGCATCGGAACAAGAGGACGAGCATCAGACTAGCGCAGCCTATCCTTTCTCAGCCGACCCCTACCCTCAGGACGACCCCAACCCTCATTTGCCAGCAGAAACCGTCACCAGCCCTCCTTTGCCGCAACTGCCGAGTGACGAGCAGCATGAGCAACCTGACGCGCAGCCGAGTCAGGAGCAGACTCAAAGTAGGGTGTATGAGAGACCGGCAAGAGATGCCATCCAGGTCAGTCCTCCTCCTCGCGCCTCTTCTGGTCAGACCAAGCATGTCGCACGCCGTGGCAGCCATTGGATACACATCAAGTGTCGGATAAGTGTCGCTGCACCGTGATCAAAGACCGTTTAGGCAGGGACGGGGTCAGGTCGGTCCCCACCTCGACCAGCTTGCGGATCAGCGGTGCCAGCGGGCCAGCTTCGTGCTGCGCCGCTCATCCTTGTGCGATTCACCACGACAAAACCACAGAGACAAGAGCACGCAAGCTGACGCCGGGATGACATCGTCCGCCGTAACCTCCCTGCAGATTGTTGATGCGCTGAAGACGAGTGAAGGAGCAAATGCCGCCTACATCGTCTATTGCATCGTGTTCGAGGTATGCCTGCACTTCGCCCCTCTCTATGTCATCCATGCTTAGCCGGACTTGCATGAACGCAGAATCGAGAGGTCCGCCGCCGTTACTCCGACTTCGTCTCTCTCCGTCAAGCCCTTTGCACCCTTCATCCCTGCTTTATCGTTCCGCCTCTACCGCCCAAAAATACTCTATCTTCCTACGCCATTGCAGGCACGAATCCTGCAAAGGCAAAGGAAGATGCCGCCCTCATCTCGCGACGGCGGCGCATGCTCAACACCTTCCTGAACCGAACCTTCCTCCACAAAGTACTCGGTCAGGACCGCGTTTTCCGACGCTTCCTCGACCCCGAAACCCCCTGGCTCGACGTCCTCCATTCCCCACCCGTCACCCTCGTCCCCAAGAACCCTCTACGTGCTCCCGCAAACGACCCCACCGACGCCGAGATGCTCGCCCTCTTTGCATCGCTGCCTATTCCGAGCTTGTCGGCTATGCTGCAACACCCCGACCAGCGCTTCCTTGATTCCGAGGCATTCACCAACAAGTTCTCGTCACATTTGGGCGGGAGTGTGGAGAAGGTCAATCGGAGGTTGATGAAGAGGTGGACGGACGCGGCGGGGGATTGGGGAGAGATGGGAGGCGGTTTGAACGGGTTTGCGTTGAGGATGGGCGAGGATGGGATGGGAGGATTGGATGAGGCGACGGAAAAGGTTGGAATGGCTGTCGATGCTGGGTACACCTTGACGAACACGATGGTGAGCCCCTCCCATGTTCTCTCCTCCTGATCGGTGCGATACTGACTGCTTGGACCGCGACGCATAGCTCGCCAGCTGGGAGCAAGACTTCACCGAACCACTGCAGGAATACACCCAATTCAGCAATATCATCAAAGCCCTTCTCAAGTACCGCCACAACAAGCACCTCCAGTATGAAGCCGCCCGCGAACTCCTCGACTCGAAACGCGCCAACCTCGAAGAGCTAGAGCGATCTGAACTAGAAGTGCAGCGGTTGGAGAAGGCGCTTGAGCGAGTGAGGGTTTTGAACGATGAAGGTGGGAGCGAGCGGGCCGTCTCGCCTGCACCAGCGGAAAATGGCGTCGCAGCCGCTGGATCTGCCCCTCTGCCGCCATTGCCAAGTTCGAGCTCGCTGCACTCTCTGCCGGCTGCGGCTCAGGCGCCGAGGAAGAGCGCTGGAGGCGGGTTGTTCAGCGCGCTCAGTCACTCGGTCAAGGGGCTCGTTGATTCTGATCCGGAAGCGACGAGGAGGAATACGATCGGTAAGACGAGGGAGCAGATCAATCAGGTAAGTTTCTCGTTGTCCTTGTTCCCCCTTCCATGTTTCCAGTCGTTGCTGATGCCGTTCCTGCTTCTTCCCCCGCCCTTGCTCACGACTTCCCACTCCTTCCGCATCGTCTACAGCTGGATGGCGCCATCAAAGGTCTCACCGCCGACCTTCGCTTCGCTTCCACCACGATTCAGAGCGATCTCGACCGGTTCCAACGTCAAAAAGTCGGCGACATCCGCGAGATGTGTCTTGACTTTTCGAGGTTCCACAAAGAGTGGGCGGAGAAGGTGCGTGATAGTTTTCACGGCTGGCTGGCCCTTCGTCATGAGAGGCGGACGTAGTGCAGGAAGGAAGACCCTGCTAACTATATCGTCTTGGATGTGTGTGCAGAATCTCGCCATGTGGGAAGAAGCCAAAGCGGCGATCGATGCCATTTCGGACGACTAGTTTGGCATCTGCTTAATCTTTCTCAGCAGTCACCGCCTTGCGTATACTACTATTTGCCCTTGTACTCTGTAACATAGTGGCGACTCCATCCTCGTCGGTTCTTATGAACTCTCGCCATGAGAGAGAACAGAGGAATGTACGAAAAAAGATGGCGATGCACAGACAAGAATAGGAAAGGAGTGCTACAGATGGCGGTGACCGAGGCGACGATGCAAATGGCGAACAAACAGAACGTAAACGCAAACAAGAATGAACAAGAATAAGAAGAGACGAGCGCAGTACACAGTCCACTCCCTCCGCTCAGAGCACAGCCCGAACCCCTTCCGTCCTGTCCACGACCTCCCTAACCGTCTTGACCGCGAGCGCCAACTCCCTCACCGTCCCCTCCAAAGTCCTCTCCAACCCCTGCACCAACGCCTTGAGTTCACCCAGCTCGCCCACGGCTCCTTCACCCGAAATCCCCTCAAGTCGACGCGCATGAAGGGCGTTGAACTCGCCCAAGACGCGAGAGACCGCAGAGGCTACTTCTTGAGGTTGACCTAGGCGAGTTGGCGGCGCGGAAGAGCGGGAGAACATGAAGTAGAGGTTGCTGAGGAAGAGGAAGATGACGATGCTACCGAGAGCGGCGACGAGGTAGTCAACGGGAACACCGAGAGAGCCCACGAAGCCGTCGTCTTGCTGGGCTAAAGTCGATTGAGTGGACGGAGGAGAGGCAGGCGTGGCAGACTCGGGTTCGGAAGGGGTGGAAGCGACACCTTTGACGCCGTACTCGGCTGGGTTGGCGGTGATATGTGCGCGGACGGCGGCTTCCAGGTCTTTGTGGTACTGCTTTTGCCCGTCGACTAAGGCCAAAGATGAGCTTGTTAGTGGGGCGTTTCGGAAGGATCAAGACGAAGGGAGACGCACTGGCACCGCGCTCGATGACACCCTTAAGGAAGCGATTGACCTGAAAAGCACGATCAAGCTCAGCTCATTGAGCCGACGTGCAGAGGGTGGAAATAGAGGGCACCTTCGTCCATTCAACCTCCGTCGTAACCCTCACCCTGCAGCCTCCACCTTCGGCCCAGGTGAACACTGTGCGAGTAACGACGGAGAAGCCATCGCCAGACGGAACGTCCTGTTCCATTTCCCAAGACGGACATGAGCGTTCGTTCTGTCGTCGAACCAAGGGGGACGCACGAGGCCCAAAAGCCAGCAAGATTGGAGCGTACCGGCGTCTTTGTCCTCGTCAGGTTGACAACGCAAGCGTCGGAATCCAGCTTCTCATTGTCATCATGGATCTGGCAATGGGTCTGCACAAGGAGCAGCCACTTCAGCAGCTTCCCCTTCGCGCAAGACTGTAAGAGGAGAGTGACTACGAACCTGCTTTGGCCCGACGGGGGCGTTGAGCGGTTTGAGGTACGACATGTCGCGCTGCTTCAGCGCGTGCTGGTCGTCATCTTCGGCTTGAGCGCCGGAAAGAGCGCGCCAAGGGCCGATGTCGATTTCTGCGAGGCGAGGCGAGGGTAGGGAGTTAGTCGGTCTGTCCAGATGGTAAAAGCTGGATTGGGCGGGTGAGACGGGCCGAGAAAAGATGGGTGGACGGGGCGGAAAGAGGATGTCGATGGTAGATGAGGCACAAAAACGGAAGCTCACCCTTCAACCCCTCCTTCTCCTCCATGAAAGTGTGCAAGAACTCCGTGTTCCGGAAGAACAACTGGTACATCTTCCACACACTAGTCGGAAATACCGTATCCAACGCCTCATTCTTGTACTCCGGTCCATCGTAGTGCGTAGGAGGGTGGACCTCTCCGTCCCCATTCGCCGCCGCCAGAGCCGAAGCCTTGACCTTCTCCGCTTCAGTCGGACCACCAGGTACAGCAGGCGTCGAAGTCGTCCCTTCATCAGCAGCCGTATCCCGTCCCTTGATAGAGCGAATCGCGGCCGAAACCTTCCCGCGAGGTAGCTTGAACCGATGCCTCTTCTTCGCGCCCGTTTCATCCTCGAACGAGATCTCGCTCTTGGCGTCGGCATCTTCATCTTCCGTGTCTGCCGCAGTAGATTTGGCCGAAGATCCAGTACTGAGTGCGCGAGCCCTCCTTCTCTCGGCCTTCTCTTCGTCGCGCTTCTCCTTGATGAGCTTGTCGGCTTCCGGGTGGCAATGACGCCAGATGGCGACGATAAGGGAGTACGAGGCGTCGCGGGCGACGAAGGAGGAGAAGGTGTGGGTGGCGTGGAGGGAGCGGACTTCAATGGCGTTGGGGATGATCTTGGCCGTCATGCGCTTTTCGATGGACACGATTTCGGTCCAAGGCAACTGAAGAGTAGTCTCCCAGCCTGAACAATTATGACACGGGTAAAGTGCAGTACGGTCAGCATCGAGCCAAAGAACCGAGAGATAGGACGAAACGCACCGAGGATGTTTGCCCTGAAGCTGAGGTACGTCTCGCTGACGTACAGCTTACCCTGAACAAGAATGTCGCGCACGAGAGCACAGCGGTAATCTGCGGGGATTGACAAGGGTGAGTCGCCTCAGATTCGGCAAACAGACAGGACAGAAAGGAACGCACCCTCGATCAGCTCCTCTTCCTGCGGGATTTCCTTGAAGATGGAGTGGAACTTTTCCTGAGTGGTCGCGGGCTGCGAAGCAGAACGGAAGGTATGAGGGGGGAGGGGGTTGATGGTGGAGGAGCCGCAAGAAGGGCAAGGGGTGGAAATGGGCGAAATTGGGAAGGTCATTCGTGGTGCCGCTCACTGCAATCTGCCGCAGAGCAGATGACGACCATGGAGAGAAGCGGAAGATGGATAAAGAGAGTAAGACGCACCTCGACCTCGTACCCTTCTTCAGCAATCTTGTCCCTCACGCTGGTCGTCATACTCGCATTCCCGCCCGCCACGCCAGGGGGCGGCACCAGTCCTTCCGGCGTCGAGCTCGTCGGTGTTCCCGCGGTCGTAGCCCCAACCTCGACAGGTACAGGGTGCCCATCGCGGTCGGTAATGATTGTCGGGACGCCGCGGGGGTTGTCGAGCGAGGTTCTCAGGGAGGTGGGCTGAGCGAGCGGGGTGGCGTCGTTGTCGTCCAGTCCGGAGAAGGCGACCGAGTTTTTGATACCAAAACTGCGGCTCCTGGATCTTCCAAGTTCCATGCCAGACGCGGGGGCAAGGCTGGAAGCGGTTGAACCAGCACGGCTTCTGGTTGGACTGGCAGAGTGAGTCGAGGAGGCCACATCCTTCGCCTTTTCCTTGATAGACGACGCAGCGGACGAAGCCGACTCCTTGACCTTGCGGAACCATTTGGGCTGCTTGGTCTGCACCGAATGAACGGACGAAGCGTCGTCGTCTTGCTCGCCGGGGACGGCGAGAGCGTCACCTGCACCGTGGGAGGGGATTGCGCCCTCGATTTCACGCTTGACGTGTTCCTCCTCGCCGGCTGTCGCCGGTTCGCCGTCGACCTTTTTCACTCTTGCGATGTACTCGGGTGCGGCACCTTTTGCTGCTCCAACCACGCCCTGTGCGCCACCAAAGAGGGTCTCGGGAGCGTTCAAGTGGGCGAGCTGCTCCTGACCTGGTCTGCCGAGTCCACTGGCGGTGTTGGTGGCAGCTGAGGGAGCGAGAGCGGTAATAGTTTCCGAGGGAGTGTGCTTGAGAGTGGTGATGGGAGGCAAGGGAGAGTCGTGTCTGCTGAAGCTGGCACCGGCATTCGAGTCTTGAGGTGCTAGTCGAGTTTGAGAGATTGAAGGAGGAAGAGTTGAAGTTGAAGGTGGGGGAGGAGATTGATGAGTGGGAGAAGAAGGACGTGAGACCATGACAGCCTCGGAAGTGTCACTGTGGGCGGGTGAATCAGTGGTCATGCTTCTCTGCTGCAATCCAACAGCAAGGGCAAAGTGTAGCAACAGTGCAAGAGTGGGTGATTAATTGTCAACTTGGCCGACCGTCGTCACTTCGTCAGAGTGATCGACCTCGAATTGTGGGCACATATATGAGCCGACTCTCACGACCCAACCTGGATGCAGACACAAGTGAGGTACAACGAGAGCTGATTATATCAGGATTTTTGTGCGAGCAAACTAGCAGAGAGCAAGAGAGGAACACAAGAAAACCCATCCTTTCCCTTCATCTCACGCCCCACGTCTAGGCTTCCTCAGCCACCGGCGCACTCAACACCCTAGCATTCCGGTCCACTCCCACCGCAATCACCTCCCTCCCCTCCTTCCCCCACTGAACCGCCGTCAGTTCAGCCTGGTTCTCCTCACTCTTAACCAACAACTCCCACGTCTTGTGCTGGTACACCCTAAAGTCAGACCCAACCACAGCGAGGAACTGAGCCGAGTAATCGAACGAAAGCGACGTGGCAGATCCTTCTTCGCCAAGCGAGAGAGAGGCCGTGTTGGCCAGCTTCCTCAGGTCCCAAATCTTGACCTCCTTGCTGCCCTTTGCCGCCGACGCGAGAAGGTACCCGTTCTCCGAGAAGGACAACGACGCGATCGCGCCCGCGCCCTCTTCCTCCGAGTGACCGGCGAAACTGGCGGCCACCTTGCCCGAGAGGAGGTCGACGACCGACACCTTGGAGTCCTCGCCACCAACCGCGAAAAGGTGGCCGTCCGGGTGGAAGGCGATAGCGGTGCTGGGAGTCTGCTCAGGAAGAGGACCAGTAACGACCGTGGAAGCGGACTCGCCGGAAAGGTCGTGCAGGGACCAGGTGCCGTCGGTGCAGGAAGAGAGGGCGAGGGTGCCGGAAGGGTGGAGGGAGAGGTCGGTCACTTCGCCGCCGAGGGTGAGTGTCGACGCGCAGCCGTAGACCTGCTTGCCGGTGGCGGCGGCGGGGGTCCAGAAGCGGAGGGTCTTGTCAAGAGAGGCGGAGAGGACAAAAGTGGGGATACCCGCGTCGGTGAGGATGGTGGAGGAGAGAACGGAGGTGACCTTCTTGCCATGACCCTTGAGTTTGGCGATGTTCTTCGTGGTGGTACGGTCGTAAATGATCACGTCCTTGTCGAGGCTACCGGGTGTGCAGCGGTCAGCGCGCCTGCGTCTCGGGTGGAAAACGGCAGCGAAAGCAAACATACCCGCCGGTAACGAGAACCTCGCCATCCTTCGCAAGCGCCAATGCGGAGACACCGGGCGGCTTGGTAGTGTGCAGACTGGGAACCGTGGCGGTCTGAACGTAAGCCTTGACATCCGCCGGGGTCGCCGTCTCGGGCGAAGGCTTCCGCTTCTTGCGAGTGCCAGAGAGACTGCAGATAATTCGGCATGATGCAGAGCGGGAGAGAGGGAGAAGGTCATGCGAGAATCAGCGGAAATAAGCCAAGTAGGGAGAGCGATATCAACGCACGCATCCCGGGTCTGCTCGACCTTCTGCCTGACCTCGGGAGAGAGCCCTGACTCGTCTCGCGGCGCAGCTGTCTCGACGTCCTCCATCGCAGCATCGCCGCCGTTTCCAGCAGCCGAGGTGGAGAAGGCAGGACCGAGAGTCGCCTTGACCGAGGCAAGAGCTCTGCAGAGGACGGGAGGTCAGTGACGTGCGCAAGGTGAGTAATCCGAGATCAGCGGGAATGGAAGGCGGGACAATACAACGACAAGGGTTACAAAGGCAAAGAAGAAAAGAGCCACTCACTCCCTGGCCTCATCCCTCTCCCTAGTAACCCTAGCCAAAACCCTCATCGCCGCATCCTCCTTGTACAGCGCGTGACTGAGCTCCTGCCTGAGCTCAGCACCCTGACGGCGAAGCTCGAGACATTCAAGCATGGTCGAGTCCCATTCGGCTTGGAGAGTGTGGAGGAGCGAGGGGACGGAGGTGAAGGTTGGGGCGCGGGGAGGGGCGGTAGGAGCACCAGGAGCTGCGCGACAACAGTAGTGGGTCAGTATACTCTCGCCGGACCGATTGTCTTGGAGAAGTCGGTTGGAATGGAAGATCGCAAGGCGAGGGGCTTTGTCGAGCAAGCTATGCTCGGCCCGCGCCGCAATGGGGTCCCCGGTTGGCATACGCAGCGTGGAGCGACCTTGAGGCGCTTTGCGACTTGTGCCTGCCGACCCTGACACTGGCACCAAACATGCGACTTGCCATCCACCGGTGGTGTGCATCGTTGGCCTCGCAAAGCTGGAAGACGATCGACGCACCAGTCTTGAGTTCAACCAAATCGTCCTCGGACATGGACTCTCCCGTGATGGGATCCTTGCCATCGTTGTCCTTGAGAGCCTTGAGGATCAGGTCCTTTTCAAAGACCTGACCAGACTTTGTGCTGATGACGGGTTTGAGGGGTTGGGTGCCCGAGATTGAGCAGAATAGCGACATGGCTTGTACTGCTGAAGGGAGTGGAGTGAGGGAGACTTGAAGATGGGAGATGGGAGGAGGAGCAGGTGGTGCAGAAGGCCCAACGGAGGGTGCGTCTGGCTGGTATATATGCGCGAGAGACGTGTAGGTGTACTAGACTGCTTCTGTTGGCTCAGTCGAGCAGCAGTGTAAGTGTGGACAGCGTGGTCAATCTCGTCGACGTCCACTTCCCCCTTCGACCATCGCCTCTTGTGGCTTTCCCGTTATTCTTTGCGCGGCTGTGTACGACAGCATCCCACAAACAAGGCGCCGTGAGCTCTGTGAGCCCTGGCCGCTCCCCACGACGTGGACTCGCTCTTCTAGATCCACCTCGTCGACATCTGGCAAACACTGTCGAGCCAGCACACCGAGCGTATCCCTCGAGCTGCCGATCCACTATAGCGAAGCCTGACGGCTGATGCACCCATGTCTGCGGGACCTTCAGAGTTGCCGGACACCATCAGGTTAGCCCTTTCCTCCCCCTTTTTACCTTTATTTCCGCGGTGTCTGACCGTGTCTGCTCGCAGGACGCCTCAAAGCCCGCCCGTCAACGTCCAGATGCCATGTCTCTGGCCTCAGGTTCTGCGACCCTCGCCGCTTTTCCCTTGCTTCCACCCTCGAAACTTTGTGACGCCGCTTCTCATGCCCTGCGCGCTCCGTCCATCTCGCGAGCGACAGGCATCTCGCGTGAGCGTTCTCCACGGTGTGCGGATTTGCGTCCAATGTACCGTGACTGCCCGCACCCTCATTCTCTGCACCCACGCGGATTTGCGGACCTGTTTCTTCTCTTCCATTGGCTCACTCTGCCTGTTGCCCACGGCCATCTTCGGTATGCGCGTTCGCCCTCTTGCAGCTCAGAGACGCGTCACGCTCGCGGATACAGCAGAGCAGGGCAAGCTGGGATGCACTGGCAGGCAAGGTGGACTGGGAGAAAAAAGTACAACACTGCAAGGAATTTGCATTGCGCTTTCAAGCAAAAGCAGGCTGAAAGTTCGCAACTGGCGTGGTGCCAAATACGACCTAGACAGAGAGAGAGTGTGTGTGTGATGACATTTGGGACTTGGGCGACCTCGAGCTCGACTCCGCCTTCCCAGTCCTCGTCTGCTAATTGCTGTCCGTTGCTGCTCCTAGAAGCACCTGAAAAAGAGCCTCACCAGCTCATACACCCTACATAGCGCCGCCTCTGCGCTCCCTTCGCCTCTGAGCACCTCTCGACCTCACCTTCACTCTCCGACTCGCTCACTTCGACTTCCCTCGCCTCGACGCAACATGCTCGTTCTATTCGAATCCGCAGTCGGTCTCGTCCTGTTCAAGGTCAAGGATGGCAAACTCGACGACAAGGAGTTGCACAAGCAGTTTGAGACCGAGGAGGGCGCCAATAACCTGTTAGTTCCACCTCTCGTCTGCCTTGCGCCACGCCAACTGTTCCAGCGAAGGGCAAAAAGTACTCGAGCGTGTCTAGTACGGTATGGGGCCTGCGAACACATTCCGCGGCGGGAAGCACAGCCAGAGTCGGTCTTCGCAGGCGGAACATCCACTTCTTGTCCAGTTATACATCCATTCAGGCCTTCCTGAGGAGCCAAGCGTGGTGTGCTGACTCCTGTCTCGCCCACTTGCAGCGTCAAGCTCCAGGCCATTCACCGGTTCACCTCTACCGCCAATGCCGTCGAGGACATGACCGCTATCGGTGAGGGCAAGATCAGCAAGAGCCTCAAGAAGTTCTTGACCGAGGAGGTGACTGACAACAAGAAGCTGAAGAACGAGAAGCTGGCCGTTAGCGAGCCCAAGTTAGGTGCGTCAATCTCTTTCCTTCCGCCCTTTTTCCCCTTTTCTTCCTTTCCTTCTTGCACTCTCCTACTACACCTCGCGAAATATTTGCACGAGTCAATCCATCTAATGACGGACACTGCCTAACAGCCGGCGCCATCGCCAAGAAGCTCGAGCTCAACGTCGTCTCCGACTCTTCCGTCAACGACCTTTACCGTGGTATTCGCCAGCAGCTCCACGCTCTCCTCGGCGATGTCGACCCCCGCGACCTTGCCACCATGGAGCTCGGTCTCTCGCACTCTCTGTCCCGCTACAAGCTCAAGTTCTCCCCCGACAAGGTCGACACTATGATTGTTCAGGCTATCGCCCTCCTCGACGACCTCGACAAGGAGATCAACATCTACTCGATGAGGGTCAAGGTAAATAACGTTGCAAAGAGCTCGGTCGAAAGCTGCAGCCAGTATTGACCCTGCTGGCCTTTTTTTGTTCTTCCACGCTCCTTCAGGAATGGTACGGATGGCACTTCCCCGAGATGGGCAAGATCATCACCGAGAACATCACCTACGCCAAGGTCGTCAAGGCCATGGGTACGTCGCCCAGCGTCGCTCTAGTTGCAATCTGTGGCTGACGATTTCTTCCTTCTGTCAGGCTTCCGCACCAACTACGCTACGACCGATTTCTCCCACGTCCTCCCCGAAGAGCTCGAAGAGACTCTCAAGTCGGCCGCTGCCGTCTCGATGGGTACCGAAATCAGCGACACCGATCTCGCCCACATCCACCTCCTCGCCGATCAGGTCATCTCCATTACCCAGTACCGCACCGAGCTCTACGAGTACCTCCGCAACCGTATGGCCGCTATCGCGCCCAACCTTACTGCCCTTGTCGGCGAGCTGGTTGGTGCCCGCCTCATCGCCCACGCTGGTTCGCTGGTCTCGCTCGCCAAGCAGCCCGCTTCGACGGTTCAGATCCTCGGTGCCGAGAAGGCCTTGTTCCGTGCTCTCAAGGTGCGTCGTATTGCACCGCTTGCTTACTCGCAACACGCTGACCTGAGATGCGCATTCTCCTTGATCCGTTTTCTTATTTATTACTTTTTTGTTTTTCCTCCTTTTCCTTCCTTCTCTTCTTCCTTCCTTGGTCGTCTCGCACTCGCAAACGATCAGACCAAGCACGACACGCCCAAATACGGTCTGATCTTCCACGCGTCGTTGGTAGGACAGGCCCCAACCAAATTGAAAGGTAAGATGGCTCGCATGGTCGCCACGAAGGCTGCTCTATCCATTCGCCTTGATGCTCTCGCCGACGCCGATTCCAAGTCGTCGCTCGACTCGGCCACGATCGGTATCGAGAACCGAACAAAACTTGAAGCTCGCCTCCGTCAACTCGAAGCCGGAATCGGTCACACAAGCCTCCGTTCTCTCGCCAAGGCGAGTGGAGGCGAACAGCAGAAGCGGTTCGAGATGAAGGGCAATGGGGCCGGGTATGCGGCCGGTGCTGATGCGGTTAGTCTGGTGCCGACTGGGGTGGAGGCTGGGAAGGGTGCGGATGAGGGAGTTGTTACGATGGAGGTTGAGGGGGCTGCGTCGGGTGAGACGGAGGAGGAACGTAAGAAGCGTGAGAAGAAGGAGAAGAAGTACGTTCCCGTTTCCCTGGCCGTGGCAGTCTTCACTTCTTTGCCCTTCAGTTCCTTTTCGCCGCGCCCTTCATTCCCTTCTCACCTCGGCCTTCCCACCTCGCTCATATTGGCACTCGCACCAGCCTCATCAGTTGCAGTCATGGGCATTGAGACTGATCCACAACTCACTTGTGCAGGGAACGCCGAAAATCCGAAAAGGGCGGCGAGGGCGAGGATGACGACGAGGCCAAGAAGGAGAAGAAGAGGCTGAAGAAGCTTGCCAAGGAGGCTGCTGCTGCTGGCGGAGACGAGGCTGCTACCCCGAGCAAGAAGGAAAAGAAGGAGAAGAAGCGGAGTCGGGATGAGGAGGGCGAGGTTCGTCTCACTTTCTCTCTTCGAGTCTTCGTCGTACAACGTCAAACCGACGGCGGCTTCTTTCCACTGTGCAGGAGAAGGCGGAGAAGAAGTCGAAGAAGAGCAAGAAGAGCAAGGGTGAGGAGGCATGAGCTGGTGTATGGCCTGGCGATCTATTGTTGTAGGCGGGAACGTCGCATGTGTAGCTGAGGTCGCTGGCGTGCTCGTGCCGCACCTGTGTTCTTTTACTTCACATTCACTCACTCTATCGTATGATACCGCGAGGGAAACATGCGGAGAAAGGTTTCCCGTTTTCCTTTCTTCCATCGTCACCCCTTTCCCCTCGCCTCATCTCGTTGATACCACCCTTGTCTGACACGTGCATAATGATCAGCCCGTCTCTACCTCTGCGCACGCAAGTCGCCAGCGCCCACGCCCGCATCCCTTTCCGCCTTTCACTCCCCCTCCGTGCTTCGTCGGCGACATTCTCGTCGGCGACGAGGGTCTCATCTCCACCTGCCACGCTGTCCTTCCCCTCCCGCGCCCTTGCCCGGGCTCGAGCCACCTCTCCGTCCACCTCTCTTACCTCGAAGCGCCTGTTCGAATGGACCCGGGCTTGTTCTCCCGAGTACTGCTCTCTCCGCCTGAGCAAGGGTCTCTCGGTGAAAGGCCCGGACGAGAACGAGTGGGTTGATGAGATCTGGTTCGTGAAAAAGAGCAATGGCGAGGCAGGTGAGGCGAGAAAAGAGTCGAAAGTGTTCGGGACGGGAGAAGAAGCGGATGCGGCCTTGATCCAGCGAGTCTTGAGCCGAGCATTGTCAGAGTCCCACAGGACTGACATCTATCTCGCGCGCGCAGAGCTGTGGCGGACGCCGTCGAACTGTTGCAGGCTGAAGCGAGTGAGGAGGAAAATCTCCAGGGGCAAGCCCCCGATCTTCCGTCATAGCTATTGCGAGACAGTGATGTACGACGTATTGACGGGGAGGTCACGACGACTGTAGCTTGAACCGCCCGCAAGATTTGCCCGAGTGATGAGGGTCGCCGCTTCTGTCAACCTTTTCAATCTGCTCTACCGAAGCTTGGCACGTCTCAACGAGTTTTGTCTGTCACGAGGAGACGGAGCAGCAGCGAGAAGGCCTTGTCAAGCTGCAAGTAGTACCACACCTTGCTCGGAAGACTGAACCAGCCCATCAACTCGATCGAAGAAGCAGAAAGACGTCGGGTACAATCGGGTACACCTGCATGACACCAAACAAGCGTGTAGGGGTGAAAACGCAGCGCACTCGTTACAGGAACGGAGGAGCGGGTCGCTTGGTCTCAGTACCCAAGTCACAGGTCAAGAACCGGGAGCGAGTGAATCCTCCTCAAGGGTCAGCGTTACGGAGCTCCGGCGCTGAGCAGAAGGACAGGAGGGAATCAGAAAGCGTAAGTACTTGACCACAGAGCGTACGAGAACAAGCAGGGAGAGGGCTGACGGATCCACTCCAGCTCGAGCAAGCGAAAGACGTCTTTCTCCGACATGTTCTCACCCGTGTCCACCACTTCGTCCGTGATCTCGTTCCGAAGGCCGCCCGAGTCGAAGCGCAAGTCGCTTTGAGTGCAACATTGCAACGTCTAGGTCAGATTGGCTAAGTCTCGGCAGCGGGCGAGAAGAAGGGAAGAAGAAGAATCGGAAACGCACCGGTTCTTGCAGTAGATTCTCAGGTCGCGCTCGAACTGGGTTGAGCCGGTCCACTGCGGAGGGGAAACGGGGGAATCGGTGTCAGCCCACCGAAAGGATGGAAGAGGTAAAATGTGTAAGATCTCGCAAAGAAACGTACGCCGACCACTGCGCATCCCCAGTTCTTCCAGTTGGTGACTACCAGATCGACTCTTCGGAACTTGTCTTGCCTTTTTGTTCCGTTCGCGGGGTGCCGAAAGATGACGAGCGCTTTGTCCAGCGCGTCAAGCACAGTCGCGGGACGGTTCGCCACGATGGTACGGGTCGTTCCAGCTTCGGATCCACCTAGCATACCATCAGGCGGAATGAAAACTGTAGATTGGAACGAACCAGCGAGGAACGGTGACCAGCAATCGAGAAACGCACCTTTCTTGTACAAGCGCTTGATCAGATCCTTCAGCACGCCCTTCTCCTCGCCTTCTTGGTGAGGCCAGGTGATGCTGTTGTCGCAGTAGCGAGCGCAGTCAGGCAAGGCTCAGCAAAGAGCGAGCAGTGGCTTACAGAATGTCCACATCGTTCGAGAACTCCTTCCCCCTCCGGTACCCGCCCCAGAGGATGCTGTGCGAACCAGGCTTCACCTTGTCAAGCTGAATCTTGACGAACTCGTGAATGCTCTCAACTTCCGAGCGTGGAATGCTGCTCCAGCGAGGCTGTGAGTCGGGTCAGTGCGGAACCGGGTGAGAAAACTACATACTTTTCTTCCAAGTCGGCCGTGTGCTTGAGTCGCGAACCTAACCCGGGGCACGCTGATAACAGATCCTCGAGGGTCCGCACTCCGGCGTTATATAGCTCGTTCGCGCGATAATACCCTGCACGAGCTTCAAACCTTGTCACACCTGCAGGACAAGACAGAGGAAGCGGTTACTCGCCTACGCCATGGACGGTTTGAAGCGCAGCAAGGCTCTGATACTCTTCAGTCTGTACGACATCACCTGGAGGAGTAACCTCGGTGAGCTGGCGAACGGGAGAACCGCAGTAGGCAAGAAGAGCGGCACGAGCTGCTTGGATGAATCCGTTTCGCAGGAACTCGTCGATCTTGATGATTATTTTTGCACCGATCTGTACAGACACCCTGTCAGCGTAGGTGTGCCCATCTAGGCAGCGGGAAAGGAAAGGGGAGGACTCACCTTCGGTAGCTTCTTCGCCTGCTCGACTGACTCGATCTCGAAGGGTGTTCCGATGATGACGCTGCCGGCTGTCGCATACGCCATGCTCTTCTCATGGTGGGCTGCCCATAGACGTGCAAGCTCGAGCCCGTCTGCACCAGGAGAACGGGAGGAGAAGGGAGGGGCGCACTCCCGTAGCGAAGAAAACGGTACATTCTCAAGGGGGCAAGGGCATCGACCAGGGCTTGGTTCACGCAAGGGCGTGGCGAGTACCTTTGACATGACAGATGCGGCACTACGGCATCCGCTGGAGGGCTGTGAGAGCTGTCAAGCGAGCTGAGGGATGAAGTCGACATGGTCAAATCGGAAGAGCGCGAAAGACAGCGGTACAAGGTCGACTGTGTAGGGAAGCGGTGTGGGAGATGTTCCACGTGACCGGGGATGGCCCGCAAGCAGCAGCACGCTGTCAGTGCGGAGGACGAGATGGAGAAGAATCTCGCTCAACTCTTGACAGCACTTTCCCCCTTGTTACTCTCGCTGTGACTGGCCAGGCTCGCTGAACTGTCAGAATACGCTACTATGAGCTCACTGGCCGCTCGTTCTGCTCTCCCTTGACTGATGTTGACTGTTCCTTCTGTTGCCTTCTCGCTTCTTCTTCGCTGCTCTGCGCGCTTCTTTCTCGGCTTGCGATTGTATGAAGAACGACGTGCAGCTCTCCGTTCCTTCCTCACAACTCTCTACAACGAGTCACTTCCCCTCATGACTTCGCCGCTGCCCCTCGTCGACCTTTCTTCCCCTTCTTCCCCTCCTTCGCCTCTTCGCAAGATTTACACGCAGGATGACATGGACGGGTGGCTCAGGAGCGAAGCCTACAGCTATATCGAGCGCTTTGTCGGCTGCTTGAAGGCGGCGA